>JAXCLR010042384.1:0-18310 GCA_035584095.1 Annona squamosa | reverse complement strand
CAATAACAATATTCTTAAATAATATTCTAAAAGTAATTTTCTTAAATTTAATCTACAAATATTCTAATTTCCTCATTTCCAAATTCTAAACACCTATATGTAGACATCTATCTTTCATATTGCATTAACTATTTAAAATAATAATTATGTTTCTTCACAAAATATCATACTAAAATTATCCATCTAGGTTTCATGCTCATATACATCTCAGTGGAAAAATTCTTTTTTCGATTAAGGTTAAAAATTCTAACCGTAGCACCTCAATTTTATGCTAAATTTCTTCCATACTATTATAATACATTAAATAAAAGGAATAAATAAGATAAAAAAAAGAAAAAAATAAATTGTTTACCTAATTTTCCCATTTTTGCCAAAATGTTTCCAATTCCAAATCCCTCCAAATAAAATCCACCTTAATAATAAATACATCTCTCACTTCCCTTCTCTTTCTTTCCTCTTCTTCACCCTTGCTCCTCTTTTTCTCTATTTTACCATTGTTCATTCTTTTTTTAAACACGCTGGATGGTTTGGGCATTTTAAGCATTTTTAAATTTTCAAATTAGTCCTTAGTTTCAGTAAATTCTTAAAATAGTCCCTTAGTTAATTATAATTTATAGAAATTACTTTTAAAGGTTTTACATCCTACTCACCTTGTAAATAGTTTCATCCTAGAAATTTAGCTACAACAGAGAATCTGGATACTTGTCTTGTATGTCCTCCTCTTGCTCCCATGTCGCTTTCTACTCAAAAGGGTTACTCCATAGACCTTTACAAGTCTAATCTCCTCATTCCTCAATTGCATAGTCTTACTTCTAAGACTCGAATTGGCCTCTCATCATACAGCAAATTATCCTTTATAAAGATCTACTCTGGTTGTAAAACATGGGAGAGATCTAGCTCGTGCTTCCTTAACTTCGACACATAGAATACATCATGTACTCTAGACATCACTAGGTGTAATTCTAACCTATATACAACCTTTTCCACTTTCTCTATTATCTCATAAGAATCGACATATCTAGGGGCTCAACTTGCCTTTCTTCCCAAATCTAACAACTCCCTTCATAGGTGATACCTTTAAGAATACTTTATCTCCCATGATAAACTCTAGAGGCATTCTTCTATTATCTGCATAAAATTTTTGCCTAAACTGAGCCGCTAATAATTTTTTATGTACATTAGTTATTTTCTCTTCTATTTCGCTATTGTCTAAAGATCCAAAATTTTACTCTCTCCTACTCCATCTCAGCATTAATAGTGATTTGCACTTCCTACTCTATAACGCCTCAAATAGTGTCATCTTGATACTAGAATGGTAACTGTTATTACATGCAAATTGTGCTAAAGCCAAGTACTTACTCCATGTACTACCCAAATCTAGTAGGCCTGACCTCAACATATTCTCAAGTTGTTGATTAACCCACTCTTTCTACCCATTAGTCCCACTTCCATTTAGGAAATTCTATAAGTTGAAGTAATCCTCATGATTTTTTATGTTTAGTTTTAACCTGTTAACGAGTTCAACACTTTGCTACAAATTTAATCACATCACTTTTCATTCCATTCCATCAAAACTGCAACTTCAAATTTTGATACATCTTTGTGCTACTAGGATGGATAGTGTACGAAAAATAATGATCCTCTTATAGAGCCTCTAATATAATTGAAGCCTTCTTGGGAATAGCCAATCACCCTTAATATTTGATAATACCATCACCCACCATGAAATAAAAAAAACTCGCACTTCTTTGTCCTCTAAAGGATTCTCAAGAAATCCTCATCTTTTGCATCTTTCTGAGCTTAGATCATCTCATCTATTAAGGTAGGTTACCACTAGTTCCTCTACACTAACATGTCAATCCATTCTCCTCATCTTCTCAAAAAGTGATGGAACTCGATGTTGGAGCATTCGTTAACCCAATTAGCATCATTAAGAACTCATAATGGCCACATCTCCTTCTAAATATCGTCTTTAGTACATCTTCACCTTGAATTTGCATATGATCATATCCAGACTATGGATGGATCAGTTTTAAAAAATACATGAGCACCATGCAACTGATCTAACAAGTCACCAATCTTCGTCAACTGGTACTTATTCTTCATGGTCACTTTATTGAGCCCCTTATAATTGATGCGGAGTTTGAAGCTTCCATCCTTTTTCTTCATGAATAGAATTGGAGCTTCCCATGGTGACATGTGGGGGTCTAATGAAACCTTTATCTAGGAGATCCTGCAATTGCTTCTTCAACACCTTTAACTCCACTAGAGCCATTCTATAAGGAGCCTTAGAAATTGGATTTGTTCCAGTGTGCAACTCGATGCTAAATTTTACTTCACGCTTTAGCTGAAGTCATTTGCTCTCTAGTTCTGCATCTACCATTGAGGCTAAAAACATATTCCCAATAAGACTCATGGCTTGTAAAGCTGATGCTAATATGGGAGCTTGTCTCTGAGATTTCCCAGTATATGTATAAGACAATCCATCTCCAGGTCTAATTACCCCACCACTTTCTTCATACCACAACTCTCCATCACACCAATCAATCCATATCCAAAATTACATCTATTTCAGAGATCTTTAACACAACTAGTTTCACATTAAACTTTCTACCATCAATCATAATTCAACAATCATAATAAATTTTAAAAGCTATACATACTGCTTTAAGTCGGATGGACACTTTCATGGTTATATTCATAGGGACTCTATTCAATTGAGCTTTCAGTACAAAGTTCAAAGGCACAAAGGAATGGATAGTACTTAGATCAAATAATATATGAGCTAAAAGGCGACAAACTTGGAAATCACTTATAACCACAGTGTTACTAGTCTTTGCCTTCCTGCTGTAGCCGCTTATATCATTATTGCTACTTAAGACCTTTGCCCAACTCGTGGGGGGTGGTTGATGCTAATGATATGGCTGATAATGACCTCTCATTCTTCCTCAACAAGGTGCAGGTGCCCTTACTATTGGCTACTTTTGTGGCTTTCGCCGACCTCTGATTTGTACATTTGCTAAACTAAATATTCTAATTTGTGGTTGTGGGCATCTATTACGATGATGACACTGTTGTTCATAGTTGAAACATATGACATTAGTATTGGGGCAATCCTCTTCACATGACCTCCTTCTCCACAACCAAAGCATACATTCTGCCCCATGTTACACTCTCCTAAGTGATGTGTTCTACACAGTGCACAATTCAGCACAAGGCATTGTTGAGGTTATCACTGATATTGTCCCACCTGATTTTTAGTTTTCTACCATTAATTATATCCTGCAAATCCTCCCTACTTGTTAGACTCCACCTTCCTCTTCTTCTCTTGTTATCGAGCTGAATCCATCTTGTCTTACTCGACACACGATGCATGCCAAAGCATGCTCTAAAATCTTAGTATAGTTGATCAATTTGAAGACCGAGAGCTTTGCCCTATGGATGACTTTAGTCCATTCTCAAACTTGCATGTTGTCTCCTCTAAATTTATTTTTGTCCATGCCAAAACATGTGATAAAGCATGATATTTGGTGTTGTACTCCATCAATATCATCTTTCCCTACTCTAAGGAGGCAAATTCTACAGCTCCACTTTCTTTCTCACTCATTGGAAGAAACTACTAATAAAATATAGCTCAAAACTCCTCCATGTAAGGTTTGCTCCATTATTCGGATGCAGCAACTTATCATTATTCCACAATTTGTCTGCATCTCCCTCTAAAACAAATATGCCATACCCAACTTTTCAAGTCTTCGAACACTGCAAGTATTTGATATTTTCTCTATTCAACTCACCTAATGAATACAACTTGAAAATCTTTTTCTCCTCTAAAGATTGGAGGACTCATATCCTGAAGTGCTTTCATCTCAGCCCTCTCCTTTTATATGTCCATCTCAGACTATTGTTCCACTTCAGGTTATACCATTGGCCCTACCCCTCATACCATGTGGATTCTAAGTTTGACCTCCTACTTGTCCTCTTATTTATCCTATTCTTGATGTCCCTCTTTCTAATGACAGCCTCAAATATGCAGCATCATGAATTTCTTGATGTATAGCCTCCATAACAGAATGAATAGCCACACTCAGTCTCTTCTCTAGTCATTATCCCATTCACTCTTCTAACCACTACTTAAACTGCTATTGAGAAGTACTCCTTATAGGAATGCTACTACTTTGTCCTACCACATTACCCAGACTTGTCCCTCCTATCTCGAACTCTTGTCCTCCAATGTCAAGACCTTAGCTTGCATCAACTTGTTGTTGCTCTATGTTGGCCCTTCTTGGTCATCCTCTTCTTGGTTTGTCTAGATATAATGACCCCTATTTTTCAAGTTTGCCCCTTTCGTCCTACAAGTTCTTCTATCACAGGGTCTTTCCCTTATTCACATTTCTCTAAGGTCTTAGGGCTGTCATAACTCTACATCATGGCAAACATCTCGATTCATAAAAATAGCATATGAAAATAATAACAACTCGTATCATTTGATAAAATTTAGTTTGAATCTCCTAAGGATCTCTACTTTTATCATCTAAACTAACACTGTCAACTAGTTAACCCTGTTACTAGACTCATCCTTTATACTCATATTACAACTCCTCCTGTACAGTTTATTCATTGCGGTTCCATCTAACCATTCTCAACCATGCTTTGATACCACTTTTGTAACATCATGATAACCTTCTCCCTTAGTCAAATCTAGCAGCATCTTCCTAGAACTATAAGGTTGGGGGGTTAGGTGGAATCACCCTGTACAAGCATTCTCATATTGTACTGTTAATTATAATATATAACACAAAATAAGGATGCAAAATAGAATAAATTATTCAAATATTTTCTAATTCACTGTCAACATAATCAATCACATATCAACTCCATAATAAATGAGCTTTAAAAGAATTTGTTACAACATTAATCATTCATTCATCAACTAAAATGTTAAATTAAAATTTTTCCTATTAATTAGGTTAACAACTTATATATATCCTGAGGGACTAGGATCTCTCCGCACTTATATCTGAGCACCAATCCTATTTTGGACTCTTACTTCAGTCCTGCCATCTAAAAATATTAACATAAAAAATATGAATCCGAGCCAACTCAATAAATAGGTTAATCATTAAACTTAATTATTAAAACAAATAAATATCCTTTTCATGAAATAATTAAAACATTAATAACTTTAAACTTCATGAACTCATTTGTGTTATGCTCACACAGTCAACCATGCTGCAAATACTCATCCGCTGTATCACATCCATGTCACCCTGGCGCCCCGTGTAGATTTATCATCAACAAACATTTTACACGACTATACTGCAGTGCACCATCTCTCCTCTGATTCTCCAGCTCACCTGGAGAATCATCATATATCATGGACAACACATTCATATATCATGCTCACGTTCATGTGCTCATTTTAAATATATTTATCAAATTTAGATAATTTATATAATTCAAATATCATCACAAAGTCATCATTATCTAAATATCTCAAACTACTCAACTTAAGTTAATAATTAAAACCACCAAAGATACACATCTTAAAAAAGAAATTTTCCACAAAGAAATGTTAAATAAAATTTCCAGATCATCACAAAACATCCATATGCACAAAAAATAACCGTCCATCAATATTCATAAGCATCCAAATAAAAGTGAAAAATCCTATTTACCTTTTTATACAATTTCTAAATCTCCAGGTGTGGTCTCTACAAGATTCCAATGTACTCTTCACTTTAGTATATATCGAAACAAAAACAATATTCTTAAATAATATTCTAAAAGAAATTTTCTTTATTCTAATCCTCAAATATCATAATTTCCTCATTCTCAAATTCTAAACACCTATTTGTAGATAGTCTTTCATATTTCCTTAAATATTTAAAATAATAATTATATTTCATCACGAAATATTTTCCTAAAATTATCTCTCTAGGTCTCATGCTCATATACACCTCCATGGAAGTTTTTTTTCCTATTAGGGTTTAGAATTTCTAATCCTAACATCTCAATTTTTATGCTAAATTTCTTATATACCATCACAATATATTAAACAAATGTAATAAATAATATCAACAAGTAAAAATTAAAATAAATTTCTTACCTAATTTTGCCCACTTTTTCCCAAATCTTCCCTCCTCCAAATCTCTCCAAATAAAGTCCACCATAATAATATCTCTCTTTCCTTCTCTTTCTTCTCTTCTTATTCCTTTCCCTTCTCCACCCCAACTCTTCTTTAAGTTTGTTTTAACGTCATTCATTTTTTTAAACAACGCTAGATAGTTTGGGCATTCGAAGGTTTTTTAAAAATTTAAAGTAGTCCCTAGTTTCAATAAATTCTTAAAATAATCCCTCAAGTATTATAATTTATAGGAATTACTTTTAAGGGTTTTATAATTACATATGAGAAACTTTAAAGAGCAAGACTAGAATGGTTGGATTACTAAAACCACTAAACTTAAGTCTAACTTAATGAGTTAATAACATTTGCTTAATGAATTAGGTTAACTAGCTAAGTCTACTTATGTGGCACCCCGAATTTGGGGCTCCACATGATCCTTATTCCGGGGTCAAAAAGGGTTGATAAACGTGATTCAGGATTGTTGTCCTGATCATATGATTTTTTTTTTATAATACGTGTATATCATCTATACATATACAATGCATAAATAAACATTTTTATTCAACCAATTGAGAAAATATTTCCCATATCAGAGTCATGACAAAATTTTCTTTTCAGAAAGGTTATCATATACATCATTTACATAAAAGTCTTCATATTCCCATGCCGTCTTCATCATCATCACCTGTCTATTATTTTTTTAAAAAAAACATGGGCGAGTAAAGATACTCAGTAAGCAAGCCATATATAAATTTTCAATCTTTTTTCCATGCATTTCATGTAATGAGAAATGCTATGCATCCATGACATTCATGACATTCCTTTGGACAAAACGCTAGCTAGGCTCCATCCCATTGGGAGCAGGTCACCGCTAGTCTGGGCCTGTATAAGCGACTTGGTGATAGTGAGGGGGACATCCGGTCCACTTACTACCTCAGCTATGGCCTAATCCTCCTGCATCATGATCATTCACATACATATGTCAGCATGATATTTATAAATCATAAATATTTTATAAACGAATTAATAAGAAATTAACAATCATTTCGTATAAAACATTATAGGAATGACGATCCTTAAATATAATTCATAAAACATGTGAGCAAACAATTTGCAATCATTTAGAAACATTTTAGAAAGCATATAACTTACTTATCTTTAAAATTAGCTTGTACATTCCACTTTTTTTTCTTTTCCTACACACATAAAAGGACCATTTTTTCTTATATTATCTTATTTAAAATTTCTAGGACTTATTATTAAATTCCAAAACAACCCTTCTCTATTCATTATGTTCCAATTTTTTATTTATCTATTAATTTCATATACACATAATAACATTAATTTGCTATCCCTAATCCTTTATTACACTCTTGATTAACATATATATTAATTTGGATCACTTTTATTCAGTTTTCATATTTATTTTTTTATTATTTCTTAGACTGTCCTCATTTGCTGAAATCAGGCATACTAATTTCTTTAAATATTTATTTGTAATCAAAGCAAGGTATTTAATCCTGAAATTTATATCATGTATCTATAATTACATGAATTAACCCTCATAAAAATTTCAGCAAGAAATAGTAACATTATATATTTATTTTGATATTTTCATTGTGCTGGATAGTGTTGTGAAATCAGGAGCAGCCATGATCATGTTAGTTTTAAACCATACTTATGTCATCCAAAAATAATTTTTTATTTCGGTCAAGTGATAATAATGATACCTTTTACATCATATCATAATTTTAGATCAAAACGCTATCTACAAAAATTATTACAAATCATTTACAATGGCTGATTCTGTCACCCGTTTTACCCTGTTTAAGTTAATATTCTTGGATTTTTAATTTTCAACCAGCTTCATATTTTAATCTAAAAATTTGTTCATTCCTTAATAATCATGTAATGATCTTGTGAAAAACGTTTCATGTAAAAATTCCTTCTTTTACTATCTCTTTCATATTTTTGTTTCTAATATTATGTAACCTCCAGATTTGAGGCAATTTAACTTAGACTTATCAAATAAATCATGAAAATATCCCTAAATTAGTCTAACATTGAATTATTTTAATGAAATTAATCATATATTCAGCAACATCAATTTTCCAGTAGGTTCAAATAAAATTCTGAAATATTTAAATAGCACTTATGCACCCAGAAATTAATTTAGCACATTTGATTAATTTGGACATTTACATTGACGATCGTCATGAAAATAAAAATTCTGAAAGTATAAAATAAAATTAAAATATCATATGTTCAGGAAGTTGAATCCATGTTCAGCTTAAATGTTCAGCAGTATTGTGAATAATTATAGCAGATTTCTTATGAGAAATTTTCAAAATGGCATATATATCATATCAACGTCCAACATCTGTTTAACTGAAACAACATATATTTTAATGTTTAGAAATGTTGCTTGAATATAAAAATTTAAAACAGTATATATATATATATATCATATCAACGTGCCAGTGGTGAAAAATTAAAATAACAATATAATATCAATGTCTAGTAGAATTTTAAATCACATTCAACAAATTATAAAAACAACATATATTTCAATGTTCATCAGCTTGAAAAAAATAAAATTTTTTATTTAAAATATTAAGTAGCTGAGCAGCACCTTCGGAAATAAGGAAAATAAAAAAAATACCTGAATGCATGTACGCCTTAGTATTGTAGCTCTTCTATTCTATTTGCCCGATTCAGAAACAGCAATGTTTATTTATACTCTGCTGTTAATGGTTCACTATGGTTAAAATTAAATTTAACCATGGTGACCGTTCAACATAAACATATCGGCGTTATTCATATATATCTATAGGTTACATCTATTATCCACGTGTTTTTTATATAATTTTTTTTGTTAACGGTCCATTCAGACATCACTAGCAATGTCTCATTCTATTAATATATATATATATATATATATATATTTACATTACATATTATAGCTATTAAAAAATCTAGCTTTAAAGTTACATTCATAAATTTTTTTTATCAATATACATATATTTGTTCACAAAATGCACCATTTGGAATTTTGAAAAGAAAATTTATTTTTAAAATAAATTAATTTATATTTGAACAAAAAATCTCTTTTTAAAATTTTGAAAAGATGTTTTCCGAAATTTAATACCTTCATTAATTTGGGCAAATTAAAATAAGCTTACCCATAAATTTTCACCCCAATTGGGGCAAAATACATATTTTAATTAAATTAAAATAGTACTTCGACATAAAATTTCATTTTAAAAACTTGTAGACATAATCATCAAAAAAAATAAATCATCAAAAAAAAACTTGTAGACATGTTTTTTTAAAATTTAATCCATTCATTATGTAGGGTATATTAAAATAGGCTTGCTCCAAAAATTTCATCTCAAACAATTATATATATATATGAAGATATTATTAATAAACAATTATATAAAAATAATCAAAATATCAATGTCTAATTCCTGTATGTGCATGTTGTGCATGAATTGCTTTTGGGAACTTTTTTGATGCACTCAAGTTATGCAATTTAGTCAACTACTTTTCATAATCTGACCCATCTAGATTATAGAGCACATAATTTAGTATTTTCTATTAAATTCTTATGTGATTCTGAGTTATTCATGCTTAGATCTAATAAAAATAGTGATGATGTATATAAGCCCTTAATTAGAGCCCCTAATTAGCCAAAAATTTTCCATTAAGGTCCGTGAATTTAAACAATTTCAAATTATATAATTCGGAATTTTGAAATTTCTTTTCGAAAAATTTGTAAAAATTCGTTTTCATATCAAATTTTTACGACATCATAAATTAACCATTTAGTTTTTCTTATAAACCTCAAATTTAACTTTCGTAAAATTAAATCTTTTTTTATTCTTGTCAAATTTACCAATCAATCCTTTATTCTAAATTTACAATTTAATCTCATTTTTCTAAAATTGAAATTTGATCTTTTTGTAAACATATAATCTTAGGAAAATAACATATACATTGTAAGTCTTTAAATTACATTCACGAAGTTTCAAATAACATGGGTTTCACAACTTACTAGATTGGCTAGCTAAGCTGACTCATGATTGGATCAACTAGCTAGATCGACTCAATTACTAGAGTAACTGCTTGAGTTGATTTAGTTGTCAAGTATATTTACTGAACTTATTGACTAGATTGACACATGTAGTTTACTCAATGACCAAGTTAACTTGCGAAGTTGGCTTAGTGATAGAGTTTTTTATTGGCTACACTGGATTAGTGAGTAGGTTTACTGGTTAAGCTAACTTAGTGACCGAGTTAATGGGCCAAGTGGATTCAATGACTAAGCTAATTAGCTGAATTGACTAAGTGAATGAGCTAGTTGGCTGAGTTGACTTGGTGACTATTGCGAAAGACATTGCTCTATAACCTCATGATTTATGCTGAAAGATTTGTGTTATCTATCTTTTGGTTTTTCCTCTATCATAAAGAGGGGTTTTCTATGAAAAATTAAGGTGTATTTTCAATGGCTTTGATTCATGATGAAATGTCTATTTATTGCTAAAAAGTTGGACTGCCTGTTTAATCTACACAAAAAGAGAGTCTAAATTCCTAATAAATCCAACAATGCAATCTACTTAATATTTGATAAAATAATTAAAATGACATTGTCATAATCAAGCATTGCTTTTATGAAGCTCATTTTCTTTATAACTCTTTTCATTTTTAACATCTTGATATTTGATAGAAAATCTATTATATTTAGCATTATTTATATTATTATGAAAATTATTTCATTTGTCTAATATCACTGTGCATGGTCTCATGATCTCATCTACAAATCCATAAAATTAATATAATAAAATAGTTTGGTGTGAAATATCAATCCTGAAGTTGTATTTATGCCATCTAAACAATGAAAAATATCATTATTATGTATATAAATAACTTTATAAAATATTATCTCATTCCAACACATGTAAATGGATTTAAGCAATTTGATAATTTATAAATGAACATATATTTTTTCAGCAATTATGACTCCTGTGCATTAGAATACCAAGTGGATAAAATGTTATAGCGAGTAGGGTTATTAAGATGTAAAGTGAAAGGGCCCTTACATAATAAAAACAACAAGATAACTTTAAATAATCTTAATTTTTGATCCGATGAAGTTACGGGAGCCACAAGATATCAATAAAAAAAGTACTTTTTTAGTCCAACATTATTACAACCTCTATAAATTATATTCTATTAAATATTGAATTTTTTATTATTTTTAGATTGGATAAGATTGTGTCCTTTGATACCAACTGATGCAGTGAGTAAGAATGATAGCAAAGGCTGACACAAGACTACTTACAGGATTGGTAAACAAGTTTTACATGCGGACAGTCAAGCTCTAATTTAGAGAGAAAATGTAAAATATTATTGAAGTCTGCAAGTGTTCCAAAATAAAGAAGAGCATAACATATTTATAAACTTGTGCTAGCAAAGCCCTAACATCAACAAGCCATGCCAAAACACAGTTATGAAAGAAAAATGTAAAAGCTCCTAACAAACACATCTTACTAAACGAGTCCCGATCAAACGCACCCAATGGAAAAACCCTTTTTTACAATTTTTTGAATGTTTTTATACAACTATGACTCTAGATGTATTCAACATGTATATTAATGTTTATTATTTTTGAAAATTTTTAGAAATTCAAAAATAAATATCTAAAACTCTCAAAAAATAGTAAAAATCGATACACATGTTAAATACACCTAGATTAACAATTGCATAAAAATTTTTCAAAACAATTAAAAAAAATGAAATTCACCTAGGTGCATTCAGTCGATTCTGTTACTAAAGTTAATAAAATTCCAAAATATACGAAAAATAATAAAAACAAAAAATGATTTAAAATAGTATAAATTTAAACTTTATTAAAAATATAATTTATATGGGTCGTCATGACATCGGGTTTAAAAATCTCTTTTCATTGATATCTTATGGCTCTCACAACTCTACACGGATTTATTCCTCAACATCCTATATAAGAATTTTTTTGGGGCTGCCATGACTTCATACTTGAAAAGAGCTTTTCATTAATATGTCATGACTCTGATAACTTGACTCAAATAAAAAGTTGTAATTATTCAAAGTTGTCTTGTTCTCTTTTATTACGTAAGAACCTTTCCACTTGACGTCCTGATAATTCTACCAATTCTAAGATTTTTTTTAATTAGTGTCCTCTATCAAACTCGACCTCCTAGCTAAATAAATGATGTTAAAAACAATGAATTGAGTGAATTTATTGTTGAGCATCAAGATATTAAAAATAGAAGGGGTTACATGAAACTTCTTTTGTGTAACCTAATGTGTGACTGTTCATGATTTATATTAAAAGGTTCATTGTGGTGAGATTGTTATTTATTTAAAGATATTAAAAATTGGATATTTTGTAAGCAAAAGAACAAGAATATATATTTTTGAAAATTAAAGTCATTTTTCATGAATATAACACTTAGATCAAAAAGTGCAAATTTTACAAGAGGGGCCTATATGCAAATCACTTCCTCAAAGACATGTATGCCCCCTACATGAAAGTAAGTAAAATCAACATAATGAAATTATTTGATAAATATTTTAATTTCGAAGCTACTTATTTAGCATTTCTACTATCTAAAACATCATTCCTATATGAAAAAATAAATTTTAAATGATTATTACATTCTAATACATCCATTAATGGATCTAAGAATTTTTTCCATAATTTAGTCATGAATATACTTTTTAAAAAAAATTTGGCCCATCTACAATTTAGATTAAGAAGATTTTTGATAATGTGATAAAATAAATGACGTTGTGCATACTTTTTTTTATTTTGTCATCAAAATAAGCCCCATCCATACAATGATGTTAACAAAATTGGAGTAAGACAGGTTACGTTAAAGCAAGACCCAATAATTAAAGTATGAAAAGGAATAATTGAAAAGTGAAAAAGATGATGATTGAAAAGAAAATGATGTTTGGGGCAATTGACACTAACATTTCTTTTATTTGGAATGTAAGATAGAGTGTAACAATAGTCCTACTTTGTACTTTAATACATGGGTATGCAATTCTTAAGAACATGCACTTGAAAATTTTGGGTGTTTATGGGTCTTTTCAACTCGAAAAGTTAGCTCTACATACTTAACTCCTTCCACAACTGATGTGAGATGTCTTCATAATCTTCTTCTTCACACATGGGGCCCTAAGTTAGATCCTTACTAGCCTATTTTGCCCGTCTTTTGTCCAAAGCTATTTCATCGTGGGCTCTAATAGCAGTTGTTGAGTGCTTATAAGCCTTCTAGATTTCAAAAGTTAGCTTGAGAACTATGTTTTCTCTCACACTTATGATTGCACACTTAACCTCTTCCATAGCTAATGTCGGATATCCTAACTGAAAAGACAGTAGTAACTCGACTTTTGGTTGACTTAGAACCAGAAAGCACATGCGTGACAGTTCTCCTTCTAATCTATAGCTATGATAATTTTGCAGATGAAAGACTAGAAAGCAACTACTCCAGGTTCATAGTAAATTTGTGGATCTTCCTCGTATTCATTCTAGTGACCGCATTCGCCGCAAATTTGACCTCAATGCTGACAGTTGATAAGATCCAACCAACTATTACCGATTTAGAAACATTACGGGAAAATGGCGATTACATTGGCTACCAAAATGGATCATTTGTTTTCAACCTACTAAAAAGTGAAGGAATCGATGCATCAAAGCTTAAGCCCTATTCCACGGTGAAAGAATACGCAGAAGGTTTAAAGCTTGGAAGCAGAAATGGCGGTGTATCAGCTATCATGGACGAGATCCCTTATATCAGAGTCTTCCTGAAACACCACTGCCGGGAGTATACCATGGCTGGTCGGACCTACAGAACAGGCGGATTTGGCTTTGTACGTCTGCATCTCTCTTTTTATTTGATTTCGAAAAGGGGCAAATTCCTTATATACCATCAATTTTACCTATAATTCCACTTATACTCATGTATTTTAAGAAAATCGTCTTGACCCATTAATTTTTATTCTAATTTCACTTATACCTACATCATTAAGGATTTATTAAAAGGGCCGTTAAATCCTTGGAAAATAACGAATATGTCATCCCTAATTATGATTTTATAACTAAAAATTCATATTATAATGAATTTTTAGTAATTCTACAACTATAAAATCATAACTTATTTGAATATGAATCTTTAGTTTAATTAGTAAAATAATTTTAAATTACATTAGCGCTTAGGCATATTCATCATTTTATAGGAAAGCTAACGGCCCATTTAACGAATCTCTAATGACATAAGCATAAATGAAATTATGATGAAAATTCGTGAATATGAGAAGAATTTTCAAAAGTTCATAGGCATAAGTGAAATTAGAGATAAAATTTGTAGGTATATGTGAAATTTATCCTTTTGAAAATTGAAAAGATGCTTTTTCATTAGTGGCATTTTTTTAAGTAAAATTTTTAGTGGAATAAATTATAACTTGAAAAAAAAACCATAGAGACCAAAGCATTATCATAGATTGATAGTGGAAGTAGGATTAAGAAAATGTTGAGTATATTATAAATTCTAAAATTTCAGACTTTACACACCATAGGCAGTGCCCTAGTGGTAGTGCCAACGGCCTAAATTCGGGAAGTGCAATTTGGAATCTCACCTAGGGCCCCTAAGAGTGAGAGTATTTATATCCTCTTGAGAGTGGAGGTCCCTCTATGGTGTAAGGGTTGTAAAGGTGCCTAATTGCAATATCAATTGTCACAGTGTATACATACTAATCAAAAAAAAATTTGCACTTTATAATCCCATTTTGAAAAATCATATATCGAAATAATAGATCATTAAGTAATTTGTACAAATCATGAAAATCTACTTCAACAAATCATAATCATAACTAGAAAGAAACTCTTCAAACATCATTACAATGTAATTATTCATTTTTTTCAAGTTTTCTTACCAAAATTATCAATTTAATAATTTCAAATATCTATTACTATTATGGTGGAGGATAGTCTAATCATATCTTGAAGAGTAATGATTGGCCTAGCTAATCGAAAGAACAAACTTTCAATTTCGTGCAAAACTACTTATTTGTAAATTCATGGAGCTAATCGGTACAAATCCAATACAACTTTGTAGGCATATTTGCAAAAGGTCCATAAATGCTTAACATTATTTAAGACTAAATAGGAAACTATTAAAATTTTAAAGATATTTACAAGTGTAGAATATATTAAATAGCCAAATTTTGGTATAAAAAAGTGTATAGATGAATACTATAAATGTTATAGTTTTTTATATAAAAAATAGCCCCCTTTGTCATTCTACTGCCCATGCCGTCTGCACTCGATACTTCTGTGTTGTTTAAAAAAAATCAGCCCATTCACAAGGTATAATCGCTTGTTGAGGGATTTCTATAGAATTAACAGTTTAACTTTACAATTTTGCATACTCACACTTACTTTTTGAATATTTGCAAAGATAATCTAAAGTATTATCTTTTAAACTCTCGGATCAAATTTCTTGAGTTGTTTAGGTCAATCATGCAACCTTTTTCCTTTTCTCCTATACACTTATAGGTGTTTCCGAGGGGCTCTGCAATGGTTCCTGATGTTTCTAGGGCTGTCATGAAATTTACGGAAGAAGATAATATGTACGAGCTGGAGAAGAAATGGTTTGGAGATGAAACAACGTGCCCTGATGCTGGATCACCAATATCAAACCAGAGCCTACCCCTTTATAGTTTACGATCGATCTACATCATGGTTGGATTAGCTTCAATAATAGCACTTATCTTCTACTATTTTCATCATATTTATAGTTGGAGGAGGAAGAATACTTCATCACCCAATGACTCAATAGCAAAATTACTCCGACCACGAGCAGCAACCGAACTTATTACTTATAATGGAGTTCTAGCTAATGAGCATTCAATACAGATTAATGAAAATCAACTTCAAATTGGTCATGGCCTTGACCCTGCTGCTGGAGAAAAAGAGGATCGTAGTGATCTTTCTGTGGATGCAATGAGATGCCCAAAAAAGAAAGTAAGAAGCTCTAGCTTTTGATTCCTAATCTTGCTCTGGAGGATGATGAATTCATACTGGTTTTTCGTTCTTTCCAGAATTAACAATAGCTTTTAAAGTTAAGGTGCTTGTATTATATTATCTTCTATGGTATTTTACAAATGTGAACAGGTTTATATATTGACATGTATATATTAGTAGGGTGTAATGTAAGTGGTTCTATGTAAAATGTTCATCCACTCATGGGAAGCATGTAAGAGAGGATAAATTGGGTGATTTCAAAATTAAAATTTAGATTGGTGAAGGGAACTTGGGAATGCTTATGAGATTACATGGAAGGAATATACACACAAGAAAAAGCACAGACAATAATAAGCACACAAAGAATTAATTGTAGTTATTCAACTCAAACATCCGCACCTTATTCACTTTCTAAGATTTCCATCCTTAAATTTCCATTACCCACTTGCAAGAGTCCGTATGAAGCGAAACAAGAAAAACAAACCATATTGAAATTTTCTCTTTACAATAAGTAGGCACTTTGCTTAAACACTTATTTTTGATAAAGATGTTCGCTCAAATGTTTCCTAAAGATCTAGATCACTTGGAAAACTAAAATTCAGAAACTACGAGACCAGGGGTTTGGACATATCTTGGTTCAATTTTTCGGAAATAAATTGAGTCTACGTCAGAAGTCCATTTAGGTCTTTTAGGGCCTAGACGTGTGATGAGTTATTATTGTGGGGATAAATTAGCAACTAAACTTGCTCCAGACAAAAAGGCCATACTAACATGAATCCTTAACATCCCTTCTGCTTTATCAAGAACAATATTCAAGGTGTAAACCAATAGTCCTAAAACCATATCAGGCCCCATCTTCTCACCTTTACAGATATAACCAGTGAAACAAAAGGGGGAAAAAAGCATTGAGAGGTTGAGCTATGAAGTTTCTCCCTAAACCTCGTGGACTCGTGTGAGACTTGGGTTAGCTTCAACTTCAACTCAACCTGCCTACCACTATGATAACCACGTTAACCAACTACATAAATTCATATATATGTTTACACAACAGGAACAAAATTGGAATTAAATTTGACCATAAAAATAATTTTTATCTAAAATTATTCATTAAGAACCAATATTAAATAAACACAAATTCCTTACTAGTTAATATTGGGCCAGGATGAGTAAGAATTTTCAAAATACAGTTAGGCTCAGCTTAGGTTGGAGTTTCAAATTTTGGATTAGGATTTAGTTAACCTTAACCCAATAGAACAAATTGCAACCCTAACCATTGACTTTTATACATCCCATAGTAAATGCTAAATCTGAAGAACACCAGAATTTGGCAAACAAGTAGGTCACTTGATTGTGCAGTTCACAAATACAAATCAGGAAGCAAGTCAACATAGATAGATAGAAATCTGGGTAATTAAAAAAACATTGATATAGAACAAGCAAACTAGTAATCTAGCAAAAATACCGTTCTGAACCATCTTATGTTGCGCCACCTATCACATTGCCGAGGCATATGCACATGCCATGTTTCAAAAGTGCTTGAGTTGTAATATAGATGAGATGTAAGTATTGTAAGTCAACTTCCAATCATGCATTGAGCCTATTCCTGCCCAATTCCAGTAGTTAAGGAGAGATCTTATTATGGTCATTACTTTCTGCTAATGAGAGTATATCCAATTGACCTAAGCTTTTGGATCATATTGACATCTGCTTGAGATGCTGCCTTGTAATGTAATCTTGATACTCCTTATTCCTAGAAAACTTGGTCACAAGTCTTCTTACCTTAGTAGCTGAGATATTGTCACATTTGTCTCTTAGGACCAACCACATGACCTAAGTAGCAATACATAGTTCAAACTATGTATGATGCTTAACAACACAATGTGAGAGAATTTTTTAAACTATGTATTGCGAGGACCAGGTATTTTATTTTATTTTATTTTTTATTATTATAACTTTTCTTTATTTATGAGGTAACTTACGAACATGCTAGTAAGAATTTTATGATATTAATGGATACATAACATATATGAACACGATATTTAGGGAATGTATAGTGCATATGTGCATGTATTATGATCTTAGCACATTGAGTATAAATTCAAGGTGTATGATTA
>JAXCLR010042370.1:0-18316 GCA_035584095.1 Annona squamosa | reverse complement strand
ATGAGGGAGAGTCTGGGCTATAAGTGGAGGCTGCCAGGTATCTCAGTAAGGTGCTTTCTGGGGAAGGACGGAATGCGCGTGAACCGAGAGGGACAAAACCGTGATATCCGAGGTCCAAAACGGACAATACCTTACTGTTATTAAGCGAACGATTGAATTTGTATGAGAAAAAAAAAAATTGTAGAATCGTGAATTTCATAAAACTCGGCTTTTTGTATGGTATTCGATGTGGATTTTTTGAATTGCGGATTTGCATAAGAAATCGCTGTTAATCATCCCGTTTTCGAATAATCTGTAAATGCAAGCTAACGCATTGAAATGTTTTCCCTTTTCCTTTTTTCCTGGGTATGTGCAAAATCAACAGCGTTGAAAGTTATTATCATTTTTTCCGTATTTGTAAGACCTTAGCCCACAAGCGTTTTCTTTTGTCGAGCTAAAGGATCTATTTTCATAAAGACCTTCGTGAAATTAGTTTAGTAAGCATTCAGCATTTTTTTCAGTGTTAATCTAATTGACCTTCGTGAAACTAACCACGTGTACAATGATTTTTGTAACATTAGTTACTTATTTTTAAATCAAATTCGTTCATCATGTTCAACACGATAAAATATACTTATAACAAAAAAATTAAGATAATGAAATATTAATGGAATTAATTTGAGTTTAAAAATAGAGTTTTAATAAACTTAATTATTAAAAACTCATGTAGATAATCAAAATTTGATTATATGATGTTAGTTTTAACTTAAATACAATTAACATTTTTAAAAAAAAATTACATATAATGTATTTTTAAAAGTAATTCCGCCTGTTGGATGTGCCACGTGGATATCCAACATTTATAATCCTCCATTCCTCCCTTATCTTTTCAATGCAACTGGCTATGCCACGTGGATGAACATGAGGCTTCAGTGCTTCGTTACTCTCCCGGCCACAACAGAACAGGATAAAAGTAAGAAAAGAAAAGAAAAGAAAAATTAATAAATCCGTTTGTCTTCGTGTACCGAAATGAATCTGACAGGAATGCCGGGAGGTGGGAGGGACTGCTTCTCCAGATCTTCTCACCTATCTGTACCGTTTTAGACATAGCTATGGACGACCACCAGAAGGAAACACCAACAATAACATAGTTAAAGAGCTATTTCCGACTGCCATGCTGCAGCAATGATAATTTGTTTGCTCTATCACTGCTATTTTCAGTTGGTATATGACGCTGATTGCAGTCAGGTGTTTCCCTCTGCATCCACTCGTAGAATGAGCTTGTCTCACAGCTACTGTTGAATGAATTTTGTTGTGTTTTTTCCATCTTGCTCTACCTGTCTGCCTTGATATTTCAATGCCTATAAAAGGAAAAGACAATCGAATCATGTTTTCGCGAGCCATTAATATTAATATGGGTGATGGGATAGTTGAGAAATTTCAACCGAATTTGTATTGATAACCTCAAAACTAACTACAACTATCCCAAACTAAAGAACGGAAATAGAAGGAAAAGAGAGAGACTTATAAACACGTCTGATCATCTTCATTCCCTCATCCTTACAGCCACTTGGTATTTATACTACTTGACAAACCAAATTACAGCTGTCAGCTATGAATCTTGGCAAACAATTTGAAAAACACGCGGCAAATGGATTGTTACCCAAATATCGGATGATATCTAGAATATCACTAATTCACAATTAGTGAATATGTTAGATATGTCTTATATTCTGTGTATTGTAGTCGAGTGAGCTGAGAATTATGTGTCTTGTGCATATTTTAGTTGTGTAAGATTGAGATTGTGTATTGGTTTCGCTTAATAGACCATAAGAGTCTTATGTATCGGTATTTGAGTTAGGGATTAAGTGGAGCCTTGAGAGGCGTTCCATTATGGGTATGAGAGAGAGCTTTATCAAAGTGCTCTTTGTTTGGAGTGTGTATGAGATATTCAGAAGATATGCAAATTTATATTTCTGTATCTTGTTTATTATAGTAAATTGTCATCCTCTTCCCGTAATTTTTTCCTTCTCGGTGTGAAAGATTTTCCATGTATATCTTAGTATTTATTGTATTTAATTATGCTGCTATTTGTTTGATCTTATTTTATTTTGGTTATGCTTCTACAGTGATCCGTGTCGACCCGGATCATATTTTCTAACAAGTAGTATCGAGCTATGGTGGAAGATGTGTGTGATTCAGAAAGTGGATTTGTTAGATCAAATTTTTTTGGTGGGGACGATCATAGTGCTGATCTAGAAGGCACCGGATTAGTCTGTTGCGCTTGGACAGCTAGATTGGTGGCCGTCGTCAGCTGCGTTGGCGGTTTTCTTGGATAGCAAGGAGAAGTGCAGATCTAGAGGAGATTTCTGTGGTCAGCGGACGAATCGGGATGGCTAGAGTTTGGGCGTGATGCAGACCGGTGGCAGATCTAAGTGCGGATTTTTGGGACCTGAATCAGGCGGTGCGGCAGATCTGCATCAAGTGGCGTGTCGGTGGTTGTCGGCGAGCAGATCCAGGAAGCCGGCAAAGAGCAGCAGCAGCGGGCGGAATGCAGGCGACGGAATTCGGCAGTAAATCTCGCGGCAGCAGATTTCGGTGCCTGAAAAGTTTTCAGGTGCAGCGATCAAATCAGTGGGTTTTCTTGCAGCGGAGGAGCAGAGATGGGCAACGGCTGTTGTTAGATCTGGGCATGTCGGTGAGAAGGTAGTGAAGATTTGCAGCGGCGAATCTTTCAGGAGGATTTTCTTTTTTCTGCTGGAAATTAAGTAAAAAAAGAGAGAGACGACGGTCTGATCTTTGTGTTAAATGTAATACTTAAGATCTAGGTAGAAGCATGTGTTGCCCTGTTTTTTCGGTAATGGGTAATGGCTAGTGGGTAGTGGTGTAGTGGAGCCTTTTTAGGTGCTAATAAGTTAGTGGTTTGCCTTTTTTGCTTTATATAAATAAAGCTAAATAGTTCTTTAAATAATACACTTAATACATTGTGTATTTTTTATGAGCAGCAGCTTTACTTGCATATTTATGATATTTCTTGGTTTTTTAGAGTGTGTATGTAATGAATTGTAGGGCAATTTCTAAAGTGAATTGCTAGAAGATAGTTTATGAAGATAACATTATGGTATTAGAGAATGAGATTTTTGAATTAAAATTTCAAAATTGCAGATTTGATTTCACCATTTTTTTGGGTATTTCAGATTGCCTGCAAAGTGTTTGTGTTATTGCTTCAGTTAAAAACTTATGTCCGTGAGGTGTTTGTTGGCTTATTTGAAAGAAGAATTTTCATTCTCTTGATTAAGTATGCCTAGTACAAATAAATTAAGTGTTACTCAGCCTAGCATTCCTTTTTTAATGGTGAGCATTATGATTTTTGGTGCATTAAGATGAAAATCATTTTTGTTTCACAAGATTTGTGGGATTTGGTTAAGAATGATTACGTAGATCCACCTGAACGGGGTCCTCAAACACGTGAGCAAACCGAACAATTGCATGATAAAAAAAAAAGAAAGATTGTAAGGCTCTTTCTTTTATTCAACAAACTGTCACAGGTAGCATTTTTGCAAGGATTGTTGCGGCAAAGAAATCCAAAGAAGCATGGGATACACTACCGCTTGAATTTCAAGGAAATGCACAGGTACAAATGGTAAAGTTGCAATCTCTACTAAAGAAATTTGAAAATGGTGTCTGATTATGAATCTACGGAAAATTTCTTTTTAAGTGTGAAATAAATTGTGAATCAAATTCGTAGCTATGGTGATGCATTGCCAAATAGCATTGTGGCTCAAAGAATTTCGTGTGCTTTATCATCTAAATATGATCATGTTGTGGCTGCCATTGAAGAATCTAAGGATTTGAATACTCTAACTATAAGTGAACTTTTTGGTTCCTAACAATCTTATGAAAAAAGATTGGCCAAGCCTGCAATTAAATTTAATGAAAAAGCATTTCAATTAAAATGCAATGTTTCTACTGATAAATCAAATACAATAGATATTGGCAGTGATAGGAATGCGAATTATAGGGGTTATGGCAGAGGTTGTGGATTCAGAGGCCGAGGCAGAGGCTATGGTAGAGGCAGGGGCAGATTCAATAGTCAGAATCATTAGCAGTATACTGAGAATACATCAAGCAAGGAAGGTAACGAACAACAAAATCAGAGAGCTTCATTTCACATAGGTAAAAATCCAAATATTCAGTGCTAGTTCTGTAAAAAGTATGGGCACATAGAAAAATTTTGCTATGCTAAATAAAGGCAACAACAGGTCAATTTCATTAAAGAAAAAGAAGAACGGAATCATTTATTTGCTATTTTTGATGATTCAATTGCTGCTCATCGAGTTGGAAATGTTTGGTTTTTTGATAGCGGTTGCAGTAATCACATGATTGGTAATAAAAAATTATTTATTGATATAAATACATCTATTACTATACAAGTCGGAATGGGAAATGACTCACTATCATATGCTAAGGGTAAAGGAACAATCTTAGTTCATTTACAAAATGGTGATACTAGAAAAATTTCTGATGTGTTATTTGTTCCAGATTTTGGAGCATCTTTCTTCTTGCTCAATTTTAAGTTTATTCTTTCTCTAATTCCATTTATTAAAACTATATCATTTATAAATAACATGGACTAAGGTACTTCTTCTAGTAAATGTCTAGTGAATTCATCTATAACTAATGTGAAAAGGTAAAGGCTAAGGTTGAACCTTGATGCAAATCTATTGAATTGGGAAAACACTTGTATCTCCACTCATGGTCGTTGTAATTTTATACATCCATAAGAAATAGTCACAATTTTTGTGTTTGATGAAGCTGAGGAATTTAATGTTCTATTTTATGCAGAATTTCACCAATAGGCAAAAGCCAGGATGTGGATCTGGTCTACTTAAGTTAGTATGTACTACTTTATGCTTTCCAAGCCACATAGTAGCCAGATTTTTTATTAAAATAGAAATTCTCTACCCTAAGAAGTATAGAATGAATAACTAAATTGACCTTCAGAAGCTATTTTAGCTCCAACGACAATGTCAATAATCAAAGGATTTAGATATCTCCGTAGATGTAACAATCAAAAAGCACCCACTTGAAGAGACAACTTAAAGGAAAAAAGTGAACAAATGAGGAAGATTATCTCCCCAGAACTAATTATAATGTACTTGTCTGGGGACTTTGCACTTTACTTTGAACAAAGAAATTCAGAGATTTGGAGGGGATAAAAAAAACTTTTTCCATTCTAGATGCCATTATCTAGATAATTTCTACAAATGACTTTAGCAGAATAGTCATTACTTGCATGTAGTCCCAAAGTCCAAGCAACCTTTTTAAGAAAACTACACTTGCCATCATATTCGAGCATATGCTTTGCATCATCACATGTTTTTCCTCTGTCCCAAAAATCTGCTTCAATATCAACATTGGTTTAAAATAATACAATGAAGAACATCCATGTTTGGCAAGTGTAGCTACAGTACTATATTAATTTTCTTTAAGAAAGAGCAGCACAAGTTCCAAAAGAAAAAAAAACACACACACACACCAGTAACGTAGGAACTTCTTAGTATATTTCCAAATGATGGAAAGTTCAGTAGGAAGAACTGATGATTTTATATTATTTTTGTTGGCGTCCATCGGAGTTGCATATGCAATAATGTACTCGTCCAAAAAAATCCTTTAAAACCAAAATTCTGTACAGATTTATGATTTTGATTAAACTAAAAAAAATCTAATTATCTTTGACGATTCCAAATTTTGTCAAAAAAAAACTCTCATTAAGAAATTCATCAAATGATGGCTACTTTAGGGGTCAAATTTTGGTTTACTTCAGTGAGTGCACCTCATGAAAGTTAGTATTAGGACTTCGTAAGATTTTGAGTAAGAACTATGTTAGGGATTTTTTAAATATAAACAGATGCATCGACTTGGGATTATATAAACATTAGATCGGATTGAAGTTAAATTTTTTTGTGCTTGATTCTTGCTCTCTAATTCTATCTCATCTTTCCAATATATTCACCAGGTTTCTTCCCTTTCTTCACTTCTTATCTCCTTGAAATAGTCCTTCCTCTTTCTTCTATTTCTACCTTCCTCTTTCTTCTATTTCTTCACTCTTCCAGTTCTACATCATACAACCTTCAATTTAATATAAATAGGAATTATTAAAACCTTGAAATTCGTATCTAAATTTTGGGTCTAATATTGATGGAAGAGGGTCACCAAAACAATGGGGTAACTACATAACCTGAGGGTTATTTAAATATCAACTAAAAATGCATCAAGGAAGACAATGTCAGGAAATTCCATCACTTTCATCTTTATCAGACATGAAATATTGCCGGCTTGAAGTTTCTATGCTAATCTTAGCATTTTAATTTGACAAATACCAAATGATGGATCACTATTAATGTGGTTTTGGTTCTTGGCACAACACATCAGGACACTGAAGAAGAAGTTGAAAGAGCGCATGAATGAATTTTAGGTATTATTCTCTTCTCTCAGTGCAAAAGTGTTATGGCATTTGATAAATGCATGAAAACGCTAACGGCAAGTTCTTGATTTCATATTGCAAGTTTTCAGGCAAACCATTCATGATGAGTACTGGGAAGCTGTTGAAAGAAGAGTCTATATAGGTTTTCTCATTTCAACAAGCTGCAAAATGTAATAGTATTCAAAGACCAATATAAAGGGCAGCCTGGTGCATTAAGCACCCAAACAAGTGGTGTCTGGGAAAGGATTGGACCACTCTTTGGGTCTATTCTACGCAAGTTCTTTTGAGGCATGGGCATTCCAATTTAACAGATTTTGATGATAAAATGTATTTATTGTTGGGACAACGCTATGCGTGCTAAATAAAATTTGTAAACATATTTTGTTTGAGCTTCATAACTTTGATGCCGAGCTTATTCTAAACAAATTTACTTTTGTAACGAACAATTGAAATTGCCTGTTAAATAATAATTTCAAGTGATTATTTTCTTCTTGATTATAATTATTTTGAGTAAATTTTACTAGATATCAATAACAATTTGTGCATGTAATTTATTTGATTCTAAACATTTTAATACCTAACTCTATTACAAAATAAATTAAATTTTGCAATTTGGTCCAAAATATTAGCATTATAATGTTCTCACATAAATAATATATTTATCTTGGTTCAAATTTCTTACATGTCACAGGCTACAAAAAAACTGTCATCACATTAATTAATTTAATGCGGAAGACGATTTAATAAATATAATTTATGTAAGTAATTTATTTGGTGCTCAATAGTCTTAAATCAACAAAGAAAATTATTTAATTAACTCTCATTTAGATATTATGATATTTTAGGGAGTATAAATGATTTTTTGGTCTTCAGTACGACTAAAAAAAGTGAAAAATGCGCATCGTTATTGGTGTTCAATGAGTCAAAATTTTGCCATAAAACATGTTTAGAAAAGGTGCACGACACTTGATTTTTCTCATAATTTTGCGTTTGTTAATTTTGTATATTAATACAGTTTATACAAATAATTTATTTGATGCATAATATATTTTTTTGGCGTATAAATTATTTCACAATCTACGACATGGGCTAAGAGAAATATTCCCAAAATGTAGCTAATTATCGGTATTCAATAATTAAAAATTTGGGCACCGATTATTTTTTGAAAAAGGTGCACATTAACTTATTCTCCTAAAATGATAGATTACTTGTATGTATTTATTCTAGACAATTGAAGTTTATAATGTTTATTTTATACTTATCAAATAAGTACAAAATTAAATTAAAATTATACTTCAAGAACCTAACTAGGCTATGCGATCAAAAAGGTAAATTAAATGATTGGAATTTGAATGATTAGAAACAAAGGAGAAACTATAAAAATATTAGAAAGTTTAGCATTTAACAAAAAAATTTTCAATAATCTAATTATTAAATTGTGGATTTCTGCTTCATTAAAAATATCTTGATTTTTTATATCAGAAATGGATCAAATATACAAAAGCTAGAGTGGTTGGTGGATGGGTTTTGGTCCTAAAATGCAAAGCAGTCAAGTATGATGTGTACTTTTAAAAAATCCGAAACTATGTTTTGTTCAATCTTAGACATGATCGGTTAAAACAAACCAGCCATTAAGCGCTCCTAATTAGAACTATTTTTGTGATAAATAATTTAAATTCAATATTACCTAAAATTTTCACCTAATTTTTATACAAATTCTTTACTTTTTCAGGTAATGGTACGAGGTGACAAATAAAATTCGTGTTGTTAATTTATTTTTTGATTTATTTCATTTATTTACTTTTATTTTGTTGTAAATTCGTGCCGTTAATTTATTTTTTGATTTATGTACTTGTATGTCGTTGTAAATTTTATATGATTTACACAAAAAAGTAAATAAATCAAAGTAAATCATTTTAAATAAAAGTAAATCGTAAATGAATGAAAACGTAAATAAAATGGGTCCCAAAATTTACAATTTTTTTAGTAAACCAAAGTAAATCGTTTAAAATTTGTGTCATTTTATTCTAAGTTTAATGGTATGAGATGACAAATTATTGTAAATCATAGCAGACACAAACAAGGTGACCACGGTCATTTATTTACCTTTTGAGACTATCTATTACAAATTAAATTTCTTCTATGAGAAATAATAAAAATAAATGATACTTAAAAATAATCACACAAGTATTATAGATTTGTTCATTTTTTAGTCACAATATGGGGTTAAAAAAATAGGTACATAATGAGTATGGAGACGGATTTTATGCTGACTATGATTAATATACATGCTTATTATCAAAATTTGTAACATACAAATTTCTACCTTTCCAGTAAAGAAAAGTGTAAATAATTATTATTGATTTATTAAATATATTAATTAGGTAGAGGATCCAATTATTGGATTTATTTAAAATTTAATAAGAATCTATATTTTATTATTTAATATTATTAGTATCTTCGTATTACATTTACGGATAATATATTTGATATAGATTTTATGAACAATCTATAAAATCCATCAAATCAGTTCATTACAAATTGATAACTCTATAAAAATCATAAATCATATATATATTAGTTCATGATTTTGCATTATTCTTGTAAAATATGTATTGTCCATCTAGTATGAGAAAATGAAATGTCATCAATCCTATTTTAGGTGTTAAAATTGTATAACCATTTATATTATCAGACACGTATGTAGCAAAATCATATATTCTATACAACTCGTAAAATATATAAAATTTATGCATTACATATGCGTTGTTTTTGTGATACTCGAATAACCTGTAAAATTTATTTCATGAGAAAAATGAATAAAGATTACCAGTATAACACATCATCCCCATGAATTGCATGATTACCAGTATAACACATCATCCCCATGAATTGCATAAAATCCGTAAAATCTGTAAAATCTATAAAATCGGTCAAACATGCTAAATTATATCATTCGTTCAAATTTATTTTTTTAAATAAATCTATTCTGAATTTGCAAATTTTAGGCGAACATTATCGATTATAATTTAAAATGAATATCATTCAATTTAACGTCATGAATCGCTTATCATCTATAACACTTTATTAAAATCATATGATTAATCATAGAAATACATGCACCCCAAAGTATTATAATTAATCTCACCTACCCATACTCACACTTTACCCACAATGCTACTCTCATGGTACGAAATTACTATATTACCCTATTTGCATTTTATGCAAAAGTGCAAACGGTTGCACTCACACCTGCCTCATAAGAATAACGCACGTTAAGCTGAAGATGAGAAATTGTGTCCAAATTACATTAATTTAATCTTCTGAATGTCCAAATACATTTTTCTCATACAATTCCTTCATAAACAACAAAAAGAACTGACAGGGATGAAGAGAATGAAAAGGTGAGCGACAAAAATAGAATTTAAATAAACAGCTAAAGAACATGATAGGAACCAAGATGAGGGTGGAAGGCCATGAGTATTGCCTAAGGCCAGAGAGAGGCCGGCGTGGCCTGCGAGGGGAGCGTACATGAGAATGACGGTGGTGGGAAATATAAATAGAGGAAGAGGGAAATGAGGAGGATGTCGATGGATTGAGCTTTCTTAGTTTTTCGTTTTCTATAGCAGAAAAGAGAGGTAGAGAGAGAGCGAGAATTGTTCAGTAATTCTAGAGGATCGGTGTTCCGATCTCTCCTTGGTCCAGTTTCTCCTTTCTGCAATCCTCTGTTTCAGTCGAATAAGCCGTTTTGAGTTCTAACAGAACAGGTGAACGCGCATAGGTTTCGATCTCTCCGCGTTCTATGCTTAAGCAGTTGACGTGGAGAGAGGTGTCGGAGCATGAAATTGTTGATCAGTTGTAGCAGAAGAGATGTTAGAGCACGGAAATGGTTGGATTTTATTATTTTTTGCTTACGATCATGACCTGCTATTCTGTTTGTAGAATTCCGGGCAGAATTCCTGGTAGAACGACTTGGTTTCGGCCATCTCGATGCTAAAACCAAAATCTAATGTATCTCGTCCCAAATTTTGAGATTATTTTATCAAAAATCATTTTAATCAAAGTCTTGTATTAGTAGAATCAAACTCTTGTATCACATCTCAATGACTGTAATATCGGAACAATAAAAAAAATGGGTCGTCGAATGCGACGCAGCAATCATCACGCTGCAAAACAGCAGCACATACATTTTGATAGATGCAGCAAAGATGAGAGATTATGATCAAATCACACTATTGTTGTATTTAGTCTTTTGAATGTCCAAACGGTTTTTTCTAATAAAATGCCTTAGTAATCAACAACAGCAACAGAAGATAGGGATGAAAAGAATCTAAATAAACATCCAAGCATTGGTTTCTTACTGCTATCTGCTGGTGCTATCGAGTTGTTTCTGCTCCTTTGCTCGCTGGCGATCTTTCTTCCTCCTCCTCTGCCGTTTTGGCCGGTAATGGCGAAGCTCTGTGCTATACTTTCTTGTTGCAATTTGAGAATGTCGGAATGTCGCTTTGCATGTTACTCATTTCAACTTTTTAAAAGTTACGTGCCACGGTGGTTCAGATCGCTTGCATATTATTTTCGAAAAAAATAATAATAATAAGTATTTGAAAAGAGTCCTATTGACATTGTGGGCTTCTTGTCCGCGTCCTTTTAACCATTCTATTCGTGAACTAAAATCCAATCCATTCATTGTATTCATTATCCATTTTTAAATTATTTTACCAAAAATCATTCTATCAAAATTTCATGTAGGTTGAAGTGTCCAAAAAGACGCAAAATCGTGTAAATTATGATATTACTTACATCCGTTCACACAATCATTAGGATGTCATAAGTCCATCGATTCATTATTTTACCTAATAATAACAGTTTAGAAGGCTTATGATCATGGGATTATGAGTCATGTCATGTCATGTCGAACTCGCTGTGGTTGAACTAGAAGGCTTATGATCATGGGATTATGAGTCATGCCGTCTCGACCCTGCTGGGGGAACTCGACGTAGTCTTAGACTCCCCGGGGGTCAGCAAGTGCTCCCCACCCTTTTTTTTTTTTAGATTATAAATAATATACAAAATACGAATTATATGATCTGAAACGTTATATGCATATATTTGTTTTAGATGAGTCTAAAAAGTCTTTTTTTATTTTGCTAAAATATTTTATAATAATTTTTATTTGCTAAACATGTAAAATTTATGACATTTACATATTTAAAGTCACGTAACATCTGATTTTTTTATGAACAGTCAAAATCATATTTTAAATAATATGTGTGATTAGATTTTCAAAAAAGAAAAAAAAAGTTTTTGAAAAGAGTCCTGTTGTGATGGTCGGCTTCTTCTCCGCGTTCTCTCTTTGTCTGCCGTAGATGACTTCCTATGTTATCAGCGTACTCATTTTTTTAACCATTCTATTAGTGAACTAAAATCCAATCCATTCATTATATTCATTATCAATTTATAAATTATTTTACCAAAAAATCATTCTATTAAAAATTTTATGTAGGTTGAAGTGTCCAAAAAGACGCACAATCGTGTAAATTATGATATTACTTACATCCGTTCACACAACCATTAGCATGTCATTAGTCGATTGATTCATTATTTTACCTAATAATAACAGTTTAGAAGGCTTATGATCATGGGATTATGAGCCATGTCGTCTCGACGTCGATGTGGTTGAACTCGGTGTGGTGGCTCAGATTCCCCGGGGGTCGGCAAGTGCTCCCCACTTTTTTTTTTGTTTTATTTTTCTTCGTTTTGCCTCCTCTCTCTTCTAATAATGCCTCCGCTGCAGGCCAAGACGATTACAAGTTGGAGGTCTCACTTCTAATGGTGCCTCTGCCGTAGTCAAAGACGGTTATAAGTTAGAGGCCCCGTCCATCAGAAAATGGCTCATTTCAGATAGGTTGACGGACGGATGTCGGTAAGAATCTGCGTTATTTGTGTTGCCTTTCAAGCAATCCGAAGAATACGCGTTATTCCTGCTGCATGACTTAGGATGAAGAGGCCTCATCTTTTCAGGTCGGACGCATGGCCTGCTCGGTGCGTCCCGCCTGAAAATTTATTATTAATTTTTTGATTTTTTTTATGGGTAAATAAATTTAAGTGTATTAAATTTATGAACCAAATTTTACAATTTTTAAATTTTTTAAGTATTTTTTGGATTTTTAAACACAGTGACATTTCTTTAATTTTTTGTAATCCAAAAATTACAGAAATGTCATTATGTTTAAAAATCCAAAAAAAGTTAAAACATTTAAAAATAATAAAACTTAGTTTATAAATTTATATATCCATGAAAAAAATAAAATAAATAAAAAATAAGTTTTCAAGCCGGATTCCCGGTCGGGCCTGAAAATATCAGGCGGCTAGGATGAAAAAAGGATCGATAAGAGTTCCCATAGGCAACTATAGTAAGTAACAAGTGACGCAGCGAGTAAACATGACAATAAAGGCTATCACAATACTTTTAAGGTGAATGAAAAGGTCGCACACATGAAAGCTAAAGCTTTAATTTAGAATGAATTAAAGAGAACAATAGAAGATTTCGCGGAAGTGGCAAAACAAGCATTTTGTAGGCCTTCAATAGACATTGACGCTCTGATCTCCCCTTCCTCAAAGCCGCCACTCCCAACTTCACCAGTTTCATCATGGGTGGCTCCCTCCGCTGGCTTTTCTGCTTCTTTTGGAGCAGAAGGAGAGGCTATTAGGGCTATAACGTCCTCTGGGGAGACCGATGCTTTCTTAGGCTTAGCAGATTGTTTGCACTAAAAGTTGTAAAATGAACAATTTACCATAAATAATAAACAAAATTTCTTTTTCATTCATACCTATGTAATGTTAGCAAAATTGTAGGCTTATAACTGGTTTGATAATAATTGGGTACATGCCACTACCATTAGAATTTTATGGGCAGGGTTAGAAATTTAAGCGAAATGACCAAAATAACCCTTTTAAATAGGCATGAAGATCCGCCGCTAGCAAGTTGATAAAGCAGCACTTGAAATAGAGGCATAAAATTAAAAACAAAATAAAATGAGTGCACCAAACTGCTAGTAGCCTTAGTAGCTTCGGAACCTTTATATTGGTTCCTTAAAAATAAAATTATATCTATTGAAAATAATATTGTTTTTGTTAAGTTTTTTGTGAATAAATAAAAATAAAATAAAATAGAATAATAAAAATAATATACGAAATACAAAAAATATGAACGTATATTTTTTTTTATCATCTGATAGACACAGAATAAATATAATTTTTTTCTGGTGAGAACAGAATCGATATATTTAATATAAAGACTATTTTAAAAATTGTTTTCTTATATCTTCTATTATGGAAAAACTAAAATTATTAATTTTTGAAATTTAAAAGTCTAACAGATACCAAATAAATTTATCTAATTTGAAGAACTTGTTTAAAATTTTTTAAATTTAAATTTGTATTCTTTTATTTTCTATTATAATTTTTTAAAATGATTTACTATAGAAATTTTCATAATCTAACAATGTTGGGCCATTAAAAAATTAATATCCTAGCAAACATTTCTAAAATGTTCTATGAGAGTTATGGGAAAACTTAAAGATATCATATTAGCCTAGGCTAAACAAACACTCCGCTTAGTCTATCCTAAAAAATTTATTTACAATAATTTTTTTATCTTTTTTCTTCATATACTTATTTATCTAAGTGTATTTAATATATAAACTAAGTTTTCTTTTAATTTTAAAACATCTATGTGTATATATGTATTTAAAATACATCTGTCTTTAAAAATCTAATATATATATATATATACACATATCCAAAAATAATAAAACTTAAGTTATATGTTAAAACACTTCAGTGTATGAAGAAAAAATAAAAAATTATTATAAATAAATTTTTAATATGAGCTAAGTGGGCATTTGCTTATCCCGATCTACCATATCATTCCTCAAAGCTTAATCGATGTCGCATTTATACAGTTGGAATTGTTCAAAAAGACATAAAATTATTTGTAAATTATGACAATTACTTACGTCCATTCACAAAATCACTAGAATGTTATCATAATTTTTGAATCATTATTCATATAAGAATGTAGAAGGTATAGATCTTTAATTAAAATTTTTTGAATCGTGTAATAAAAAAACAATTTTAATACGTTGATATTATCTACTTGATGAAGAAAGCACAAATAAATTCCGATTCAGGTGAAATTTGCATTTGCTTATCATGGAACCGATTTTATGTATAGTGAATGATTTGGATTTTTTGATTGAACGGACATAGACTGAGGGCTTGTTTGTTAAGCTTAAAAACCGTGGAGCCACGTAAAACTAATTGCCGACTTTGGCTCCCGTGTCCCTCCTCTGTAGCTCCGAACGGCGTCTAAGGCGTGCTCGGAGCTGAGTGGGGGCGGAGACCCATTGGCGTTCGTGATTAGGGAGAGAGAGTGAAGGCTCGTCGTGGTTGTATCGACATTACAGAGTTGCAGGTTACTGTGAGGACATGGATCAAAGCATCGGGGAACTGTTAGGGGCGGAGCTCCAGACCATGACTATCTCTAGCTCGGGGATGAAGAAGATTGCGCCGGACGGGGAAGCAGCGATCCTTTGCTCCCTCTGGTCGTCCAAATCATATAATAAAGAGCTCTTCAAAACTATATTGCGGAGAGTGTGGAGGATACAACGACAATGTAGGTTCACTGAGGTAGGGGAGAACCTCTATCGTGTCATGTTCGAAGCTAAGGAGGATAAGGTGCGGGTTTTGAATGGGAGACCATGGTCTTTCGAGCGGAGTCTCGTCCTACTGTCTGATCTCAGAGTAGAAACGGACATTGCACATGTCATGCTCGTCAAAACGCCCCTGTGGCTTCACATTTCTGGCATCCCTTACTTAGTTGACAACAGCTTCCTGGGTCGATGCATAGGCGATACATTTGAGGCTGTGACTGAAATGGTTGCAAGTGAAGCTGAGCTGAAGCTTAAGGTGACCGTGGATTGCCCGGAACCTCTTCGTAGAGGGATGTTCATTCAACTAGAAGCTCAAAATCAGCAGTGGATCTCGTTCCAGTACGAGAGATTGCCTCTTTTCTGCTACCATTATGGCAGAATGGGCCATGCATACCGGGAATGTCCGGCTGCTAGTTCCGTGCAGAACCAAATGGCCGAAGCTGATATGCCATATGGTTCATGGCTACGGGTAGGGGTAAGAAGCGCTAAGTCATTTTTTGATCTCCCCAAAAGCAACAGGGCAATGCCCATCAGATACTTGGGTGCGTGTACCAGCTCCAGCCAGGAGGAGTCCGGGGACAGATCTGGGATGGTTGGCGAGCGGGATGAGGTCGGCCAGCAGTGGTGCGGCAGCTCGGGTGTAAGGTCTCCAGCGCTGAATGAAAGAACACCTGGTGCACGGTTTCTGGAGCAGCAAGGGAGACCTTCTATCTTAGCAATTCAGCAATCCATCAGTCTTTCAGCAGCAGGGACTATGGACATGGGGGCGGTTCACGCATGCAACCCGAATCCTTTCTGCAACAGCCTGGACGATTTCAGGTTTCAGGACAGTCGACCAGAAGATGCTGCTCTCCATGGGGGTGTCTTTTTGGACTCGGCTGTAGTACCTTGCATACAGGTTGGTGACGTGCAAACCGCTGAAGCTGGACAAGGGGGCAGGCTTGCTGGAGGTGGGAGCATTGTGGCGGTCTCATCCAGCGACATCCTAGTCATGGTAGTGGAGGGCGTTCCTGCTGTAGGTGAGCAAAAAGGGACTGTGCCTGCTGATGGATTGAGGCAAGTGGATGCACGTGCTGTCCAAACTAGACAGGGGACTGAACAGACTTGTTGTTCCCCCATTATCAGCGGGAGCATGGACAGGGCGGTCCGGGAGAGGCAGTTGGTGGCAATGGACATGGGGAAAGGGAAGGGTGTGCAACCCATGTCGCACACAATTGGGTCCACTGTCCAAGATGAGGGGATAGATGGTTTCCAGCTGGTTGAGGTTAAGGTTCTCCAGGGAGCCACTTTTTCTTCTACCCTTTTGGAGCATGATTCGAGTAGTAGGATGGATATGGACAAAGCCAAAGAGGGGTGCGTTTGGGAGACTACTTACACTAAACGAAAGTGGAAAAGAAGGGCCAGAGAGAATAAGGAGGCGGATATCTTCGGATTTCAGCAATGCAGGCTAAGGGACCATGACACGAGAATCAGAGATTGGGAGGGGGATGATGCGGAGGTGCGGCTTAAGAGGCGGAAAGGACAAATTGACAATGGCATTTTGGAGGCGGCGGCTGAGGGAAATCCCCAGCCCCGCCTCACTTGATATGGCTCTCCTAGCATGGAATTGCCATGGGCTTGGGAACCCATGTGCAATCCGAAGCCTCCTTAACGTGGTTAAGAAACAAGCTCCCTGTTTGATCTTCCTCTGCGAAACCAAACGCAACTCTAAAGAGATGGAGGGAATTAGAAGAAGGCTACATTTTGATTTTTGCTTTACTGTGGAACCTCATGACAGAAGGGGGGGTTTGGCCCTCCTTTGGAATAATGACAACCAAGCTATCATTATGAGTTTCTCGAACCATCATATCGACGCCAACTTCTGCCGTTGGAGGTTTACTGGATTCTACGGCCACCCCGAAACTCACCATCGACTCCTAAGTTGGAATCTTCTGAGGCAGTTGAGGAGGGAATGTAATGACCCGTGGATGGTTATGGGAGACTTCAATGAAGTTGTCGGCCCCAGCGAATATGTGAGTAGGAGACCCCGTCCTTGGCGCCAAATGGACATGTTCCGTGAAGCTATCGATGATTGCAACTTTTTGGATTTGGGTTTTTTCGGCCCTCCGATGACTTGGAGGAACAATAGGAGGGGTCGGCATAGGGTGGAGGCGAGATTGGATAGAGGACTGTGCTCACCCTCTTGGCTCAATCGGTTCCCTTATGCTAAGATTCATCACTTATCGGCTCCCACCTCGGATCATTGCCCCATCTTGTTGATTCTCGACTCCAATCGCGGGACAAGAAAACCCCCTAAGGAGTTCCGGTATGAACTCTTCTGGGCTCGTGACAAAGAAGCTTCTCGAATTGTTAATTAGGTTTGGGTATCTGAGGCCCCTATGGAGGTTCAACCACATTGTTTGGTATCTTGGAAAATCAAGCGTGTGGCTATAGAACTTGCCAAGTGGAACTAAAGCAAAAAGGGAAATCTTCGAAAGGCGATCACTACAAAACAGAAATAGCTCAATTTCCTATCATCTCTTAGGCCGTCAGACTTGAGAGACGACTCCATGCAAAAACTCAAGGTACAAATCAACCTTTTGCTGGAAGATGAACAACAACTTTGGAGGATGCGGGCAAAGTCACACTGGCTCCTCCAGGGGGATAAAAATACCAAGTTTTTCCACCGGATTGCCTCCAATAGGCGACTTGCAAACCATATTGACGCCTTGAGGGATCCAAATGGCAATTGGGTGAGGAACCAGGATAGCCTTTTGGAGCATACTGTCAAATACTTCTCTGATGTTTTTGCTTCCTCTAACCCATCGCCGTCTCCATGGGTCGAAAATGTTGTTTTGTGAAGAATCTCATCTGAGTAGAGGCAGGTCCTTATCAGACCACTGCAGGCCGACGAAGTTGTCAGCGCAGTCAAAAGTATGGGCCCTACTAAGGCCCCAGGGCCGGATGGGATGTCTGCTGGATTTTTCCAAAGGCATTGGGAAACTGTGGGAAGTGACATCTTCAGGTGGTGCAAAATCTTTAAGGATGAATGCAACCCGGTCCGGAGACGCATGCTTATTAGGAACACGAACTCCACCACTATCATATTGATTCCAAAGAAGAGCGGTGCTCAGGATCTCTCTCAGTTTAGACCTAT
>JAXCLR010042341.1:0-18321 GCA_035584095.1 Annona squamosa | reverse complement strand
TTTGGAAACTTTGGAGGCATGAATTCATTTGAATTTTGAATTTGTTTAAAAATGGATGTAAACTTATTTAAACTTGAGATTTGTTTATATTGTCATTTAAAATTTGAATTACACTTAAATTAGATTGGAATGTTGAACCATTATTCTTAGTGTATTTAGATTTAATTATTTTGAATAACTGTTATGTGGATTATGTTTGAATTTGAGTTGGCATGATAAATCTATTTCATATTATATTTTTTTTTAGTATGACAAATCTGTTAGGTTGAATTTCATATCGTAGTATAAATTTTGATTCATATTTTAAGTTTATTGATTTGACAAATGGTCAATTTTTATTTTAGCAATTTATACAATAAATATTCAGTTTGAAGTCAATTTCAGCAATTTGTATAATAATGTTTAGTTTTAATTACAATAGTTGGTATGATATATTCATTTTCTATTTGCTACACTTTAGTCATTTCCATTAGCTATTAAATAAAAATGACCAATTAGTCATAAAATTCAGTATAATGTTGCAAAATTCTTTAAAAGAATGTTACGGAATTTAGCGTGAGACTTAATTTCATAAACACATGTATGTATATTTCAATAATTTTCTTTTAGATTACAATTAAATTTGAAAAAAAAACAGTTTATTGGTAACCCAAAGTCTAACCCGAAATCAAAGCAAACCCGGTCCAAACCTGGATTAGATTCTCAAGGTTTAGGTTTGGATTTACTCTAACCCGGTTGGTGGCTTAGGATTTGGGTTCACTCCAACCCGATATAACCCAACCTGAGTTACACCCCTACTTAGTCTGCATGTTAACCCATTCTACCATTTTTTTGTTTTTGAGAGAGAGAGAGAGAGAGAGTCCTACTTCTATTTAGAGTCCTATTTTTGAATTCAGGTCATATATTTTTAAATTACCCTTATCGTAGGTTAGAGAACTATTAGTGCCTACTCAGAACGGGCTAGGTCATGCATAAACCTGACGCAATTTGCATTGTCTACAAGCTCACATGCAAGCGAGGTCCAAAGTAGCAGTTATCCCCGGGAGCCAATTCAGTGCACCCGGGTGCATTCAGCCTCAACGCACCCGGGTGCACTGCACCTATTTTTTTATATTTTTTTGAAAATTTTTTCATACAATGGTTAATCTAAATTTATTTAACATATGTATCAATTTTTACTATTTTTAGAGACTTTTAGATATTTTTTTTAGATTTTTAAAAATCAGTGGCATTTTCGGTAATTTAAAATTACGAAAAATGTCACTGATTTTAAAAAATCTAAACAAAATATCTAAAAATCTACAAAAATAGTAAAAATTTATACATATGTTAAATAAACCTATATTAACAACTTCATGAAAAAATTTCAAAAAAAAAAAAAAAAAAAAAGGTGCAGTACACCCGGGTGCGTTGAGGCTGAATGCACCCGGGTGCACTGAATTGGGCTCCGTTATCCCCACGAGAGGCAAGTACAGAAATCAATATGCCAGCCCCTTACCGTGTACCGCCCAGTCCCGTCATTAGCACGAGTTGTGGCGCAGTTGGCCATGGCTAAAAAGAGCCAAAACGAAACAGGGTGCGGCTGGTATTTGCTAACTGTACAAACCATCAAATCACTTGCAAGGCTCATCATTTTATTAAGTTCTTGCGCAATATGAAAAGGTGGTGAGAGAATCATAGGCAACAATGGCCTCCATAAAAGACCCATCTAATCAAAATCAGAATCAGAGCAGCATGCTATGCATGTAACCCAGGTCTAACCATTCAGATTGAATTACGAAGGCGGAAGACAGGAAGTAAAGACTCATCTCGTAAATTGAATATTTTGTTGAGCTAACAACGAAAACACCGTCGAAGGCGAATGCTTGGGGAAATAAAGGCAAAGCCCATCCTGCACGAAGTAATTAGTATTTTATTCGGTTAACGAAAGCGAGTACTTTGGGAAATGGGAAATGCGAAATGAAGGCAAAGCCCAATTCTGCAGGAAGCCAACATCAGAGTCGATAGGATACCTAATCCGACGGCTCATGTTTATTATCCTAGAGAACCTGCGTACATGCCCGACTCAATGGAACCTCGAAAGCGCACACTGGCAGTCCAGCATCCAAACAATTCGACAGACACATATCCGTCCCTACCAAAAATCAAATAGAACTCTCTCGGTTTAACATGCTTGTGAAAGAAAAGAAATGACCCCCTAACAGCTGATGCAAATAATTAATTTGCATTGAACACTAGAAAATCATCCTGTTGGATAAAACTTGGCTTTTATGATCAAAGACACAAAAGTGTCACCAATACAAAGGTTGCCTCAGCATCCCCAGACAACGGAAGTGGAATTGCTGGTAATGAATGTAGAAGAAATTAGCATGCAAAAGAGTGTCGCAGGTGGCAGCCTAGGAAGATCATGCAGGGAAGGAGAAATGATTGGAAACCCTCCAGAGAACAAAAATAGAACATTTAGCACTCAGTAGACAAAAGGTACATATGCCAGAAGTTAGGTGATGTACAAATAAACTAAAATCAGTACTATTCTTCTGACTGTTTTAACCTGCTTACGTACAGAAAAGCAAATGACAAAAATAGTCAGGAAAATGGAAACAAAGAATGAAAATCATACCAGCTGTCAGGCTCTAGGCTTTATAGACAAGCCAGTCTCTACTTTCTTAATTTCAAATATAAGCATCCTCCACATCTTGAGGACAAACATTTCAGCCTCGTCATCCAAGATGGACTGCAGAAGTTCCAACATTTGAGATGCCCGCACATGCTCTTTTGTGCTGGAAACAATGTAATCCACCAAACTGGCTTCCTCTTCTCCCAGAAATTCAGTTATCTTCTTTGAAATCCAAGGCCTCATTCTCTCATGGAGATCATGCTGTGGAAATGCTTAGGCAATAAGTATTTTGATATAGTTTAACACCACAGAGATTGATCCAATGAATGGTAGAAGAATGATTCTTTGTACCCACAGATGTATAGAGAAAAACAATTAGCCATCAATATTTTGTATAGATGAACACTGTTCAAGACATTAAAAAACAAACAAGTAGAAACAACATGACTGTTTAGAAACCTAGGAAGTAGCAGATAATGACAATAGGGAGAAGTGTGCTCCCATGTGGCTGCAACATAAGAGAGAAATGTTCAGAAGCAGATTGTGCAGGAGTTCTAGCTAGTACCACAATTATCAAATGCGCCCTATGAAATCCAGCCCACAGCAGACTTTTCTACAGTATTGAATCAAATGTCATAATTGCATTAATCTTGACAAGGGTTCAGAATGATATGAAAAAAATGTAGCATTGGCTCCAGACACGGAAAGTCCAATGTGTTAAAATATGGATAGTTTCACTTGAAATTTGAAAATGATCAACTTGGACAAAATCAGCTTCCTCATCTGAATTTGCATGTGATGACGGCATGATGTAAGGAAAAAGAGAGTTACCTTGTCGTAAATAACCCAGTTGATATCATATGAGAACAACTCTTCCTTGGTTTTTGGGATCATATCAATCAATTGCTTAGCATCCAGAAGCTTCTTATTTTCTAGTGGTTTCATCTTATCAGTAGCATGTTCCCGATCCCTGTCCCGGTCAAGATTCTTGTCATGGACCTTCTCTTTGTTTTCATCTCTAGCACGGTTCTCGTCATCATTTCGATCTCGATCTCTCTGACCTGATCTTTCATTAGATCGCCTATTTCTTTCCCTGTCAGATTCAACCCTGTCTTCCTTGGGGTTACTGGAGATACGTTTAGCAAATGCTGCAGCTGCTGCCAAATTTGGTGGTGTCCCAGAAACATCAGGCTGTACTGCTTTTAGCTCCTCTGTGGAATAATCAATTGGCACCAGAGGTCTCATTTTCTTCTCCTTGTGTGCATCTTCATCATCTTCTTCATGGAAAACAGATGGAACAGCAGTTCTCTTTCCAGAACTTGTTAGACCGAAACCCAGCTTACGAGCTGGAGCATTGTTGCCATTCTGCCTCAAGTCTGAATCAGCAGCTGACCCGAGGGCTAGTTCATCCCCAGTGCCACTTTGAATAACTGCATCACCTGCAACATGAAGTTCAATATCATCATAAGAAAGAAAACATTTACATGCACTTGTTAATATTCCCGAATACTTTCATCCTTTATAGAAAACGAGGCTTGTGAGCAGATGCCAAATGGTAGGCAACAGTATGAACATGAGTCAAATGGCACAGGCCAGGACAAATATTACTACCTAACTATTACAATTTAATTTTTGCATGAGGAAATTTGTTCTTTATGCATATCGTGGCTGCTCCTACATGATGCCACCAGAATCATATACTCAATCAATATCTCTGTCACTTAATAGATGACAAAATCTTAGTAAACACATCATCGTGCTTAAAACAGAAATCAGAGGCTTACGAGCACTATTAGCCTGACAAAATTCCTTCTCAGAAGACATGTCCGAGGAATTTTCTCTATCTTCCACGCCAATAGCTTCTGCTGAAAGTACAGGTTGCTCGATTCTGTTATCAGTCTTAGAATCAGACTTGGGGTCCTCTCTCTGCTTCTCCTCTTCAGCTGCCCGCCTCTTAGCCTCTGCAATTTCTTCCTCCTCTCTTAATCTGTCTTCCAGGTCGTCTTCCTTTTCACGTTGCCGCCGCCTCCTCTTATCTTCATATGAGCTGCTGCTCCTCCGTCTCCGCTTCCTTGAATCATCATCATCACTCTCATCTTCTTGATCCATTATCTCCCTCCGTCGGTCACGCTCCCTTTCCTTCTCCTTCTCCTTCTCATACACCCGCTGATGTTCTTTATCTCTCTCCCTTGACTCCCAATCTTTAACACGCTCCTTGTACAGACGCTCAGCCTCTCGGATTTTCATCTCTCGCTCTCTCTCCCTCCTAATTCTTTCCCTCTCTCGTTCTCTTTCGTATCTCTCTAGTTCCCGTTCCTTTTCCTTTTTCAAATCTCGCTCCCTATCCCTCTCTCTGCTCCTGTCATACCTTCTAGCCTTGTCCGATGAGCTTGTTTCAGGCCTTTCCTCATGCTTGTTGTCACTTGTTGTCTCGTCATCATTTTTGTCCTCAGCTGAATTTGCAAAAACAGCTTATACAAAATTAATAATATTCACCCAAATACAGAAGAATAGTAAGAATAAACAGAATGACACAAGTGTAGATATCAATAGATGTAATAGAAGCAGTAGATACATTAGAAACATCTAGATGAAGAAAATGAAAGAAAATCAAGGAAATATTCCATAGACTGAATGCTTGTTCATTTTTAAGGAACCACATATACTCAAAAGACATTTAAAGATAGAAATTATCATAGAAATTGTCATTTTCCATTTGTAACACATACCACTTTTCAAGATGTCCACATCTGAATCTCCATCTCTTGATTTAGTAGGCATGTCGGAGTTTGACTTGGAAGAGCCATCGGGTAGATTTTGGACAGGTGGGGGAGGAGGGGGTTTTGTCTTCAGCCTCTCTTCAACCATACTCTTAAGCTTCTCCAAAACATCTCTATCTGCCTCGCGATCTTCCTCAGTCACAATACCAAATGACTGGGCTGCGTCTTGATTTTCTTTATCAGTCGAATGTTCCTCATCCTTTTTTGATTCCTCTATTAAGGTCTTTTGAGGCTCATGCTTTTCCACACCTGGTGCAGTCTCGTCCTTCTTTTCAGCTCCTTCGGAATCACCTTCTTTAAGTTTCTTTTCTCTTTCAGTTTTCTTTTCAACATAACGCTCTAGGTAGCCCTTTGTTGCTTGGTTGACATTTAGCTGTCAAAGCATTAGCAAAATCAAGCAGCTAAAACGCAGATTGCAATATGTAGCCATCTTAACATAAGGATAACAAGAAAGGCATAACGCCCAACAACTTAACACTGAATAAAGCAGAAAGAGCAACTATGGCTTCATTCGCATTCATCCTTGCACAAGATTTCTCCCATAGATTGTACGGAATGCGCTATTACAGTTTAAAATATGAACCTTGAGGAGGCCACATTTAAAGAACATGAGAAACAATTCTCAACTGAAACCTGCTCCTGATTGGCCAAGAGAGCATTTTCGGTGCTTAAATTTCTGACTAAAAAGGGATTCACTAGAAATATCAAAGTGGCCATGTGATGGACCAGATGCGCTATTTCAGAGAAGAGTCATGTGATCAAGTCTAGAAATATGACAGGTGCATGCACCATTGAGTTGCATAATGAATATTCTGTTAAATAGAGAATCCATACACAACATTACATGCGAGCTGCCAAATCAACATAATTATAGTGCTCCAAATTCTGAATCTTACATCCCAAGAGAGGAATAGCCAGCAACAATAAGTTCAAAAAGATGATAACACTGATTCAGACAGAAATGAGAAGTTGCATAGTTTGTTGAAGTGGCCAACTACACAGGTAAACTCAGCTGAGCATTCCACAAGGATGAGCTGTGCATGTTTGCAAACGGAACTTCAAAACATGCTAGTAAAGCAACTATTCAAATCTAAAGGATAAATCACAAGAAGAAAGAAAAAAAGAAGAGCATACCATCAGATGTCCACCAACACATACAAAACTGCTAAGTAAAGCAGCTAACAAAATCTAAGGCACGAGAAGAAAACAAAAAAGAAGAGCATACCACCAGCTCTTGCCCATCAACACAAAATTTACTCAGCAGGCGCAGGGCACGAAGCACTCCTTCAGCAGATTCAAACTCACAAAAGCCAAAACCTCTTGGAGCCCCATTGGAGGGATCTTGAGCACGCTTCCAACTCTTGACTGGGCCACATAACTTCATAAAAATAGATAACCAGAACCACATGATCAGATAAGCATGGAAGTTAGCACAAAAATTAGCTTGCTAGTAATGATACGGTAGAATGCTACCTGTAGGAGAGAGAGTAAAAATTCATTTTCCACAGTTGAAGCTATCTTGCCCACATAAACGGTGGTTTGTGGCTTCTCTGTTGTTGCAACAATAGGAACAACAGGCCTGATCACAGGAGGTACTATTGGAGGACGAATTCCAGGAACAGGAGGGCGTGACAGTGGTGGAATTGCACCAATTGCGGTTGGTGGACGTGGAGGGAAAGTAGGGCGAACCATACCTACATACGGTGAAGGATAACGAGGAATACCTGCAACAATGCAGACAATATCTATGCCAGTCTGTCAGGCAAAGCTTGGGAAATAAAAATTAAAAAAACGGTGCAATATCCCAATAGATATTCTAAAACAAGAAAAAGTAGACAAGAATGATCAAATGTTGTTACCACAAAACACAAGCATATTACAGATGCGCAGCACAGGAATGGCAACTATCACCAGCTGAATAGATAACCTGAAGGAACATGGAGAAAATAGCATCCAATTTATAAACTATACGTATGTAAAAGTCTGCTTACCTCATTTATCTTCTTTAACTGATGCTTCAGTACAATGTAACATTGAGCATTCATGAGACTTCCAGTGTCTCACTCACACAAAGGAATCAAGGATACATGAGAATGATATCGGCATTCAGTTATCTTTAAAGTTATTAAAGGTTTAGATAGTTAATTCCTCACAATAACAAGCAAAGAAACAGACAAAATAAAAGAAATGTTGAAAGAGCAAACAGGAACAAGGAAACATAGAGTACCTTGGTACACAAGCGCAATGGACACTCGCTAAACGTGGTCATGGTCTTCAGCCGTGGAAATGAAGAACATACAAGGGCCTAGAAGGGAAGTGTTTTAACTCAACAAAATGGTATGTCATGAAGAAGTGTTTATTAAGCTGTTCATAGTTCACGTATATCTTGTGTGCTGCACAAAGATAGGTTAAATGCCAGTGAGGATTCAGAATAGCAATGAATGACGACGACTTTATGACAGGGAGACACTTGTCTAGCAATGCTGAGAATCGCCACTGGCCATAGTTGTAGCAGGCAGTCAAGCTCATTTGAACAACATTGTCATTGTCAGTTAAATTTTGGATAACATTTATTTGTACTTCTAGGACAATGCTTTTGCATTCAGATTTCTCCATGGTCTGCCCCATGGGATAATGATAATTAGACCATGAGATAAGTAATATATGTCCTACAGTTCAACAAGAATAATGTTTTGACCAAAATTCCTGCAAAAGTGCCTACCAATTCAAAGGCAAGAAGCAACGTATCAACAGGGATGATAACAAAGCAGAGACGTGATAAGGCATCCATGGGCAGCGCTGTCTCCTACTTACCAAGACCAAACTATGAAAAAGAAAAATGTGGGGTGGGATGTTTTTTTTGGTGGGGGGGGGGGGGGTGGACAGAGTTTCATTGGCCATGGCCAATCTACACAGGGACTGACAATACAAATAATGGACACACTGCCGTGACACAACTCAGTCCCTCGTGCAGCACACAAGAATAGTTAATCTGGATACTATGAATCCACTGTTTATTCCCCCCAAAAATAAAGGATAAAGCATAGTATCATCAATAGTGCCCCTGGATTTTTAACCACGTGTACCAAAATTAAGTTAGTGGAGCAACTCTACAAGACACAATTACTCGCCTACGAATACTTCAAGAAAAATCGAAGAATTTAAGCATACCAACATAGACGTTGATGTGGTCTTTTAAAAATCGCAAGACGAAGCCCGCTGGATCTTTCCCACCATGATCAATGGAGAAGATACTGTAGGAGAAAACATCCTGTCATCGGTACCAAAATGCATCTTTTTCTTTATTATTTCTCACATTTTCGCACACAAATCCCTTCAACACCAGAACCCCACCACTGATGCTCTAAGTACTTCTATTGCCAACAATTAATTCCATTATCGAGAATGAGTTTTTTTTTTGGAAAAAAAGAAAACACTGCAATATATCTTCATTCTATTTTTCTATACGAAAAATACAGAACGCCAATTCTTCATGTCCAGACCAATCATGCAACAGAGACTAATTAAGGAAAAGCTACTGCAATGGAACCGCAAATTCATCTATCCAGTAACTGGAGTTTCCAAGATAAGAATCAAAATGCAGGACATGATAACTTAACCAACAGAATTGCAAAATTTACAGAAAAAACCCACCAGGCGGAGTGATCGCTGTCGTCCCGGGTGCAGTAGGGTAGCCATTCGGCATCTGCGCATAGGACGCCGTAGCAGGAGGCGGATTGGGAATCTGGCCAGAGGCGTAAGGGTAAATCCCAGGAGGGCGGACCGACGAGACGGATACGGTGACAGCTCCAGCACCGCTAGCCACACCGGGGAGCATGACCGTCACCGGAGGGTTACCGCTAACACCGGGGGGTTGGATGGTTGATGGATTCGGGAGGAGTGGTGAGAATTGCGGCGCCGAGGGTGGGACTGGAGAAGGAACAGCAGGCCGGTAGGATAGTGCAGCGCCGGCGATAAGCGGCGGGCTGATGGATGGGACGGATGGAGCAGATGGATTGATCTGATTAGGGTTTGGATTGGGGGTTTCGGTGATGGAAGGTGAAGACGATGCTGGCGTGGGCAGGAGTTGGGCGGATGAGGAAAGTGGCGTTTCGGTGGTTTTGGAGGGCTGGGACGTTTCGGGAATTTGACCGGAGGTAGCCGGGGCATTTTCGGAATCGGATTTTTCAGCCGGAAACGTTGCGGGAGAAGCAGGAGAGAGCAACGCCATGGGAGATGGATAGTTGCAAGATGCTAGGTTTGGGACGAGTAATATGCCTATATACGAAAATCCGGCGCTTACTTTACTTGTTTACCACCACTTGAGAGGTTGTTTCAGTTATATGCGATAATTTCCGAGACGGAGCTACGAGGCGGCTCGGTATGATCCAATTGATCCAACCAATGTCCGCACCAGAAACAGGGCCGTCATTTCGTCAAAACGGTGGAGATGCAGTCGTTTTATTGGATAGGACTGTCCTTTTTTATTTTTTGGAGACATAAAACCATTTTTTTATGGGTATAGATCTATTTAAGTAATGATTTAATTTTTTGTAAGCATGAAGGTTTAATATTTTTCTTTGGTTTTTTAAATTTTAAACCGTTTATCATATTTGGCACATTTTGTTTTATCATATTATTAAAAATAATTTTTATTTAAACTTATATTTTGTAGAAAATTGCATCTTAATATATAACTATTGAAATTTTTGAAAAATATAATTCCGATGTAGTAAATAGAAGTTTACAATATATGCAATTTTTGAAATCATAAATAAATAATTGCATATATATGAATAAGCATGATAAATGATTTGAAATCAATGTATATTAAATTTTTTTTTTTTTTAAAAAAAAAGAAGGTGAGCATGGAGCTTACCGTAATTGCTGAATAATTTGTCTCTTTTTTCCTGGTGTGGATTTAGGCTGATTGACGTTGGGGAAAAGCGTGAAATTTTTGGATTAGGCTTATTTGGAGTTGGATCCAGACCGTTCGTCATCTGAAAATTAGCTGTAAACGAATTTCAACTGTGCAATAACTGCACTAGGGGCCTGATCAGCATTGCAGTATCGAATTGAGTCGGATGGATTTGCTCACAAATTTAATTTTCTTGGAATTTATTTTCATTAATTTTATATTTAATATTTTTTTTTGTCGATTTCATCATCAGTCTCGACATCATCCCTTTCCCCAATATTAATGATATTATTTTTCCTTTCATTTGATTCGATTCATTTTCCAATTTTCAACCAATGCATCTCAGCGATCAGGCCCGAAGTATGCGGAACACATACCGACTTGGCAATGTTGATGATCAGAACTGGGCGGGACTCTGTACACTTGGGTTACTGAGGGGCTAAAGACAGCCGAGCATTGAAATTTTCATCAGTGTTTTTTTTCTTTGATAAGTTGTTTGGCGGGGTTTAAATAAATGTTAAAATTTTTTAACTGCTCTGGGTCATTCGGAGAGAATATATTAAATTTTAAAATAATGGATGAAAATAAAATTGCCTTCAATCGTAAGATGTGGCTATCGGGTGTTGAAAAAAAGAAGTTATCCAACATATTTCAATCGAACGAAATTAGTAGTTATAAAAAAAAAAATTTTATCAGATCATCTATTTGAATAATTACGCAAGGTGTAAACCGTGTATCTATCTCCTAATACTTTATATATACTCAGCTAAACTACGCGATTTTTTTTTACGTGTAAAAACCACATAAATTTTAATTTGATTAATAAGCACAAGAGCTAAAACATTCTAAAAATTCGGATTTAATAATTCAGGATTTTAGGAATTCCCCTGTAATCTGATTGATATTAATCTTCAAGTTTCAAAATCTTCCACTTGCCCCCTCTCCCCCACACTTTCGCTCCCCCAAATAAGCCTAGTATTACGGCATTTATTGTCTGTGTAAAAAAGTTATACAAAGGCAATTGTTTGCAATCTTATCATCAAATCATTCGCTTGGAATGCAACGATTGCCCTCTTTCGAATTCATTGCCCAAGTGCTTCATCAAAAAAAAATCTTTGCCCAAGTGGCGATTGAGGTGTGGGCATTCTGGTAACTTGGCACTAGAACGCCGCGTTATTCGTCACAGAGGCCACAGTTCCTAAAACCCAAACCCCAAAAAGTCTGAAGCTTAGAACCCAAAACCCTACTGTCAAGTGGCCTCAAAGCAGCTTCGGTGCCTGTAGTTTCTTCCCTCTTCTCTGCATACGTCGTCTTCTTGTCGCTTGTTGCCGCTGGAACTTGGGGTCCGACGACTCCCACAAGAGGGCGACAGAACGGTGGGGATTGGTCCTCGCCGACTAGCAACTTTTAAAAAATAGGTTTTTATTTTTCGCGTTCATTCAGCCACAAAAGATAATTATATACCCACATATTTTTAATACAGTTACACTCCTCTATTTCGGCAAATTCCGCCATGCCCATCAACTTGAGCTCTTCTCGCGCGGCACAAACGAGCAGCGAAGCGAAAATCATATTTTGTATTTGCTACTTGTATTTGTGCACATCAATGACTTGAATTTCTCTGTTATTTAATGTCTATGTAATTCGGCAGGTGAATCCACAGCGGGAATTGTGCTGGTGATGCAACCACGAGATTTCTGCCCGAGCGCATACTTTCGCTAGTCACTTTTCTATCCCAACTATGATGCCATTCAACAACAGAAATGGCCATATGAATCAGGTGCATGGAAACGGCACTGTAATTCCGACTGGGCCGCCTCCAGTGCCTCAACACTGCCTTCCAAGTGCTGTTGTTACTCATCCGCAGATTGTGCAAAACGGTTTTGTGGTTATTCCTCAAAACGCAAACCAAACTCTGCCATTGCCCCAACAAGGACCAATTTCCAATATGGCACAAAACATAAATCAAATACCATTCATGCAGCCGCAAGGCCAATTTTTGCTTCCCAACTATCCACAAAATATAAACCAAATTTTGCTTGGTGGGTGCTTGCATTCTCAGAACTTGAATCAGAACGTGCATTTACAATCACTTGGGCAGTTTGGTGCTCATGGTCTGGGTCAGAATCTTACCCCAGCAATGGGTTTGGCAAACGGTCAGTTCATTCTGCAGAACCAAATGCAGAACATCAACCAAATTGCAGCTGGACATCATATGCAACACACCTTGGGTCACTCCCATACCACCTCCTTTAACACCAATCCAAACACTCAACCTCAACTTGCTCGTTTAAATCAGATCCCACATGTTCCAGGTTCTCAAAATCCAAACTTCTTTGCCAATCCACATTTGGCCATGGCTAATTCTATGGTCAATCCCAATAATTTAGCTGTCTCTAATAAGCCCATAAAATACAACAATCAAGATCCAAACATCTTTAGTCTATCTGCTATGGGTCAGAGCACAATGCAAGAATCGTCAGTAGGAGCACAGCAGCTGGGAGGAAGCCTGCTTCCATCACTTGCAGTAGGACCAGCACAGATTCCGCTGCCTGAAAACATTCAGCCTGGTAGATCCAACAAACAACAGGTATCCTACTGAACTAGCTACTATTTATAACATATTTGTTTTGATTATCCATGTGATTAGAAGCTTTACAGTAGTATTTTAACATCTTCAGTCCACATTCCTTTTGTTCCACAGCATTGTTGGTTGTCCAGACAAATGAGGGTGACATTTTGTTATTTGGAGGGGGGCTATTATGGTAAAATGAACTGCATTTCTGAAATATTTGTCAAATTCTCAATGGGTTCTGTTAGCAGGTGCATAGATTTTTTTAAAAAAAATTTCCTTAAAAAAATATGGGTTCAAGTGTGTTTAATTCACTTAAGAACTTTTACAATTTTTGAATTTGTATATATTTTTTTGAATTTCAAAAATCAATAGCTTTGGGGGATTTTAAAGTAACATTTACCCCAAACTCTTGATTTTTGAAATTCAGAAAAGACTACATACATTCAAAAATTATAAAATTTGTACAGGAATTAAATACTCTTGGTCCCACATTTTTGTGAAAAAACAAAAGAATTTTGCAAAATATATAAATCTGCCTGGGCTAACAGGATTCCTGTCTGCCCATGTTGGATTATAATCCTACCCAAAATTTTAGGTGGGGGCAACTCTGCTCCATGTAGATCCACTCATGGGTTGCGCCCCATAAGAAGTCCTCTTTGGACTGGGTTCATCCTGTCAGCTAAATTTCACTCGAGTCTATGCTCCTGGACTGAATTTCTCATGAGAGAACAGAAGTCAAGGGATGCTGTGTGCTGGAAGTGCCTGATTTTCAAGAAGCGACCTCAACTTGGGATGCTGGCAAACATATTCGGTTCAATATCTTAAGGGAAGATGTTGACGGTGGATTATAGTTTTAAATATCCAAGTATGTCTTGTGAACAATCTGCCTTAACAATTTGCACTGCTCTTCCTATGGTTCTCTTGCTACAATGTCACCGTGTTCTGCTTTTCCCTGAAGCTTCTTGTGTGCGATTGGTATTAATCATGGTGTCATAGATCTGTCTCTCTCTCTCTCTCTAATTTCAGATTGTTGCTGCTTTTGTTTTAATTTCAGGGGAATGATGGTGGAAATAATAAGGCCTCATATATCAGCCAGGGAAATGCTACAAAGAAGAATTTTGACAGAAATATTCATGGACGTAGAAGGTATAATTCTTGACTGTACTTGATGGGGTTTGCACATATGGTAATCTCTTCATTCTGAATTCAACTTCATGCAGATTCCAGAAATCTCACTTTCATAAAATGTCAAATGACAAGGGAAAGTTTATGCAAACTACCAGCAACCGAGGAAAAGGTCATGCGTCTGATTATACCTTGCTACAAGTGATAGCATATTAGCATACTTGAGGATCATAGTTATTATTACTTTCATTATATTTTATATGGGGATATATCCTAGGAGAAATTCTAGGGAATTGATGTACATGCAACTGAATATACATGCTTGTCACTGTTACCATGGTGTGGATTTTTGATGAAGTATCAATGCCTGCTGGGGCTAAAAGCATGGAACAGGTATAACAGGAACATTGCATGCATTGGCATGACACAGATCTGGACATTTACAAAGTCATAATCCATACGTACTTGAGGCAGTCTGTTTACATGCAACTTAGACAAAAGTGGAAGAGGCAAGTTGCAAGTTGCTCGCACATGATTCAGACCCATTGTGATGACCTGCTTTTAGAGCAGGTAGTTAACTTGGAATGCATTTTTAGCAATGTGAAGAACTGTGTTCATATATTCTTTTTATGGCTTCCTGTTTGTTGCTTCGTGTTAGAATGCATGACACAAATCTTATGTTTGGATTTCACACCGACATCTATGTTATAGGGTGATATATTGAATCTATTGTTGGACTGCCTTCTGCACATCTATGGGTGCATTGTGGAACTTTGGGCATGAAGGAATTCAATAACATTTCTTTCTTTCTTTGTATTAGTTGACATGCTTCTTATTCTTTTTAGGAAGATGAATAATGATCTTAGGTTTTGGAATCCTTGGAGCATGGGCAAAAACAGCATCAACAATTGCATTGATGTCTAGTATTGAAATGTTCAGATGGTGATTATAAATTCTAATAGGACTTGAAACACGTGCTTCAACTGAATTTCATTGTGTTATAATTTATGCCTGCAACTATTATTGTGCTTTGTGCTTGAAAGGCCAAGGTATGAACTATGAACCTCCCCATGGCTCTTTGAAGAGCCACTTCGTCATAGTCAGTAATAAATAACTAACATCTCCTCTCTTGTAGTGTGATGGAGTCATGAAGCATATGTAGCTGCTTTTTGCAAAATCTAACTGCTCTCAGATGCACATATTGTGCTCATTCGTCTGTGTTTCGTCCACTGAACATAGATAATGTGGTGTTTAAGATGCTTCACGTGCATTCTAAACTTGCTCTGCTTATGCTTTTACATCATTGCTGTTGTTGCTGGCTTGCTGTTATTATTACTACTGCTGCTATTTATATCCATCTGTGATGGTCAACACTTATGCTAATCAAATGTATTGAGCTGGTGAGATGGGCCGGGGCAACATCCAGGCATGATCATTATCACCTGTACATACTCAAATTGATAGGTGTTGCCTGAGCAGAACTTCCCGGTACATAACTGTTGAAGGTCCAAACCACTCTGCTGCTGGTTGGCTGCCTCCCATTTGTTGCTGTTACAAGTAGGGACTTGTCCTTTCTGGACTAGCCTGACCATCACCCTGATTGGATAATCTACTCAACTTAGGGGATTCATTTTAGTTATGTTATGCCTGTCAAATAAATGGTCACTCTTAACTTAGGGAATTCATTTTATTTGTGTTATGCCTGTTTTCATCTGTTGGCTTCTACCAACAATCATGTATTTTGTTGGTTTACACTTTCAATGAACAGGGAATTGGCATAGAGGAGCTGGAAAACCTCAACAGGCAAACTTAAACAGAACAACCCCAATGGAATTTCACAGGTAACTGTTTGCATAGTTTGTTTTCTCCATAGTTAATGCGCTTTTCTAATTATATGAGGCAAATGATGATCTTTTTCACAAATCATTATGTTTTCCTTTAGATCACTCTCTCTGACATACACAGAAGAGGAAATTCAACAATGGCGTGAAGAGCGCAGGAAGAACTTCCCATCAAAAGCAAATATTGAGAAGGTGCCTTCATCTCTTTATTCCAAATCCCACCTGGCCCCTGCCGGGACTGGCTCATTAAAAATGTAGTTTAATATACACCCTTTTTCTTTCACAGAAAGTGGCTGGAAGAAGTGAAAACGGTGATATCAGTAATGCTACTGCTAAGAGGAGGCGCCAGGTATTTTCACTCATTCTTCAGGGGTACCATTTTGCGCCAATAACTGCAAGGGATTCAAAATTCCACATTCTCAATTATTGATTGGTGCTAGAAACCCATGCCGTGGGCATCATATCACAAGTTTGGATCATGGAATCATTTTTTAATCTTGCAATCGGCAATCTAATATTTAATATCCATCAGTGATGCATACTCTTTTTTGTGCAGCAACTGAAAGAAATCCTCACTAAACAGGCAGAGTTGGGTGTGGAAGTTGCCGAAATTCCACCATACTATCTCTCAGATACTGAAAACCAAGATAGTAAAAGAGAAAACCTGAAAATGGAAAGCAACAGAAAGGGTAGATTCCGAAACAAGTATGATAAAAAAAGAGGTCATCATGGTCAGCATAATGTGTTTGCGAAGAAACAGAAGTTGGAAGGTGATGAGCCACCTCAGCCATCTATAGCAAAAAAGACGACAACCCTTCTTGAGAAGCTATTGAGTGCAGATATAAAAAGAGATAAGAGCCATCTATTGCAAGTTTTCAGGTTCATGGCAATGAATTCTTTTCTGAGGAGTTGGCCAGAGAAGCCACTTGAGTTCCCTCAAATCACAGTGAAAGATGCAGGCGGTGGAGAAGGTTTTGCAAAATGCCAAGGTTCTCAACTGGAGAAGAATAATGAAGACAGCGACAGCAGCAATGATGATGATCATGCTGGTGGTAGTGGTGGTGGTGTTGATCAGGAGGGCAGTAGAGAAGAAATGGTTAATGAATATGTCGATGGAAAGAAAAGTGGTGAGAGGATTGAAAAATCAGATGCTGAAGAGGGAGAAATCACTGAGTAGGAACTGTTTAGAAATAACTTCTAGCAGGGCCTTTTTGAGTTGGGGACGTGGTATGTATCGTGTAGACTTGTGCAGCAGGGCAGGAAATGCAGTCTTATTTAATTGACAAACACAACCACTATGGTTCTGCCTGCTAAGGATGGGTTGGCGTTTCCCATTATGAATTTTATGCAAGTTTAAATGGATGATTAGAGATTTACAATCCCACGGTCGCCCAATATCATCTTGCCTGAATTAGCGCCCACCGTAGTTTCCCATTTTCTTTCCCAACCAGATCTACGGTGCAAACCCAACGTTACAAGTAATCATGGTGGGAATATATCTGACCAAAACGTCGCATGGATTTCGACGGCAGGTTTCTCACTTTGTTCATTTGCATGACAAAACAATATTTCATTCTTTATTTGATGTGAGGCTCACATCAATACCTAACGCAAATAGTTCTTTTAGGAAACGTTTGGTATTGTGAAATTTTGTAGGATTGTGAGATGGGGTGGGAAATAAAGATGAAAATATTTTGAGAAATTATTATTGATATGAAATAATAAGGGTAAAATTAAAATAAATAAGGTTGTTGAAGGGTAGTATACAAGAAAAATGATTGGAATATAGAGGTAAAATTAGAAAAATAAGGGTAGTAGCAGTTGCACTGGGGAAGTGAATGGAATCTATGAGATAAATTTGCCGATCTATCCTATCGAACACCCACACCCAATCCACAACGCCTTAGCCGGATTTTATTTTTGCAGTTTAAGACACTACGTGTATTAGGCTGCTGAGTACTCACTGGTTTATTTGCAATATTCTAAACCGAAAGGGCGTATTCTGCAAATACCTGAAACTTGTTCTTAATTTGTAATTAAACTGAGTTACAGGGTCTATTTTACTATTTTTGTTATTATTATCTTTTGCAATTGTTTCTTATGCGTCGAAGATAAATTTATTTAATCCTTGGTTGGTAATACAACATTAGCTAGCTTACAAAATATGTTATGTGAAAGCAAGTAGGATGATTGAAATATGCAATCATAGACTCATTTTTAAGACACTTGTTAAATTGAGGGTATGTTTGACTATGATTGAATTAAAATTTTCACTTTTAATATTTATATTATTTTTAATACTTTTTTCATATTTTTCTATATAATTATTTTAACTTTTCAATTTTTCAATTTTTCTACCCAACTATTTATACAACTTTTCTATTAAAACTTTATTTTATTTACTTATCATCATTACTATTCATATCAAATCACATTATTTTTTATTTTAAAATTTTTTAAATAGA
>JAXCLR010042317.1:0-18323 GCA_035584095.1 Annona squamosa | reverse complement strand
AAAAAATGGTTCATTTTCATTGATAATTTAAATTTATAGTTACATCCATTTTTATATTTATCTTATCCTTATACGAAGAGACATGAAGTTAGCATGTTATGTAGAAACATAAGGATGCTAATTATTGGATATACACTATTTATTGAATGGATTATGTGCAGAACATCTAGTTGTATAGATATTTTATCATTAAAAAATAGTTTAGAAGATCTAAACCATCTAAAGTATGTTATTTATATGGATAAATGATTGAATGAAATATTTTAACACGTGAGGCTCATTTACATTCCAATATATTTTGACAAATATATTCATGGCCCCCACCCTATGTCAATTAATACTATATCTTATAAAACAACACAATTTCCTTTATACAATATTTCATATTTCATATTTATTTAATTTTAAAATTTTCATTTACATACAACAAAAGAGTACATGATCATTTACAATTTAATTTTGTATTTTTGTTTACAAATTTCACTATCCTTATGAAATTTATTAAAATAGAATTAGAAGTTAGTATGCCATATGGAAATACTAGTATGCAATTTTTAAAAAATCGTATTTAAAAATGTAAAAACCTTATATTTTCAATTGATCTCCCACAAAAGTAGTTTCTAATATGACACCCTGTGAGGCTTGATATAAAGAATCCAAAAGTTGAATAATTTTAAATTTTTGAGTGTGTCGCATATGCACACATTCCCAATGAAAATAGAAATAAGATGGATTAAAAAGGAGAAAAGTGCATATTTATTGGCCATAGTAATGAATCAAAGGGTTATCGTCTCTATAAACCCAATGTCAAGCAATTAATTATTTCAAGGGATATTATTTTTTATGAAATGATCTCATGGCCGTGGAATGAGTCTAAAAATTTTGGGCCATAGTTGCATCAAGAATTAAAAAAAAAAATTAAGGCCCAAGCTATCTACCAACATCTCCAAGGACTAATTCAAGCCCTAGTTTTTCTACTTCATCTCTAGACTCATCTCTCCTAAGGAAGTGACGATACTTGGAATATATTTATTAAAGTTGTGATGTGACATTTTTGGCCTATGAGCCACAAATATCTCAAGAAGCTATAAAAGAAGGGCACTGGATTAATGCTATGAATGAGGAGATGAAAATAATAGAGAAGATTCAAACTTGAGTGCTGGTTGACAAACCACAAGGCAAGGAGATTATTGGATTGAAATGTGTTTACAAAACCAAATACAATAAAGGTGGATCTATTTAGAAATATAAAGTCAGGCTAGTTGCCAGAGGTCATTTGCAGTTGTTTGGAATTGATTACATAGAAACATTTGCCCCAGTTGTGTGTATGAAAGCAATTAGAACTGTGCTTGCTCTTGTTATACAGTTAAAATTGAAGGTTTTTCAAGTAACTATCAAATCAGCTTTTCTCAATAGAGAAACCAAAAAAGAAGTATATGTAGACCAACCAGAATGTTATATCATTAAAGGCTAAGAAAGCAAAGTATATAAGCTATGCGAGGCATTATATGGTCTAAAGCAAGCTCCAAGAACCGAGAATAGCAATATTGATAATTATCTTCTTCAGCATGACTTTATGAGAAGTCCAAGTGAGCCATTACTCTATATAAAGACACAAGGGGCTCGAGATCTTCTTATTCTATGTCTATATATGGATGATCTTATATATATAAGCACCAATCCAAAAATGGTTAAAAATTTCAAGAAAGCTATGATGCAGGAATACGAGATGACAAACATCGGTGTTATGAAATATTTTTTTGACATGCTGGTAAAACAACATCCAAATATGATATTTATTTCTTAAGAAAAATATACAACTAATATATTAAAGAATTTAACATGGCAAATTGCAAGCCCATGTTCACGCCAATGGTCATAGTTGAAAAATTATCCCAAAATGATGTAAAGAAAAAGGTGGATGAGACAATCTATTGCAGCCTAGTTCGATCACTGATATGTTTGATAAACACTAGGTTAGATATAGCTCATGCTGTTAACGTCATCTTTAGATATATATCAAAGCCAAGCAAGCTTCATTTTGCAGTTGCTAAGAGAACTTTAAGATATATTCAAGATGCCAAGAATCATGATGTTTTATACATATCAAGAGAAGATTTCAACCTGTCTAGTTACATAGACAGTGATTAAGTTGGTTGTATTGATGATCAAAGTAGTACAAGTGGTTATGTATTTTCTCCAGGATTAAATATTATCTCCTGTTCATGAAAGAAGAAAAGTGCGGTGGCACTATCTACAGTAGAAGTAAAATATGTCATAGCAACAAGTGCAACATGTGAAGCTGTATAACGGATAAGAATTCTATAATATCAATGTTACGAAGCGGAGTCTCCTACAACCATCTATTGCGATAATATGTCATCCATCGCTATGATTAAGAATCTAGTCTTCCGTAGCCATTCCAAGTACATTGACATTCATTTTCACTTTATTTTCATGGAGAAAGGCAACATTCAGCTACAATTTGCAGAATAGACGAACAACTTACAAACATCTTTACGAAAGTTATTCTAAGAGAGAATTTTTTACAATTCAGAGAACAACCTGGTATTATATATTTTTCTAGATTAAGAGGGAGTATTAGAATGGACAATCCAGAAGAATCTGAATGAGCACGTCGATTGAAAATTTCAGCTAAAAAAATTAAGTTTCACTCCAGAAAATTTGGTTGCACAGAAGTAAAAAAAAAAAGGCAAAAAACTTCAAATTATTTGACTTGATTATTTCTTTAACTGACCTTAAAATCATGTACGTTATTTCTAAGGTAGTTCCATGCAAGAGTTTTTTTTTTTTTTTTACATCCAAACTCTTGTACTCTCTAGTATCAAGAAATAATTATTTTTTATTATTTTTTCAAATATCCATCAACTCATCCCTCCAATAGTGCCTGCACCCACACGACCGCTGTACACTGCTTTTCCCTAGCCAAAATCAACCTCCCTAAACTTGATCTGCCTTAAATCCGACAACCTACACGACCCTATGCCCTCGATTGTTACGTGCGGCCTACCTCTAGTAGCCATTAGATCCGCACCGACTGCATGTACTTCGCCCAACTGAATCACCTCTTCCACTGTGTAATCTACTGGATTCTTCCACACCTACCTTGCCTGTGTAATGGCCACCATGAAGGTGAAGGAGTTGCCATAGAAGCCAAGAGGGAGGGAGTAGTGATTAGAGAGCTGTTCCGAGCTCACCCCGTAGATCATCAACATCAGTAATGAGGGTGGAGAAAAGACTAGAGAGCATGGGTGTAGCAGCGCCAGAGGCAGGTCGTGATGAGGTCAAAGGTGAAGCAGGAGGATTGGAGATGGGGAAGCAAGTAGGAGTGGAGGGAAGCGATTTGACAAGGTGTGAAGGATTGGTGGGTAGTAGCAACGTCGACATTGGAATCGACATCCTGGGATTAAGAGTACTGGGGATGTTGGAAGTTGACTCGTGGGATGCTGTAGGCAATGAAGATATGGCAATTCTGGATGGGAAGATGGGAGGTGCTACCTTTCTTACTATGGATATGAATTGGACGATGCCTTGGGCATCGCAGATGGTGTGATCGAAGTAGATGACAAAGAAGAAGGTGCTACACATAAGTTGATAATGACTTCTGTAATAATCCAACCAAAATATGTTATGTGGTATGTTGAAATTTTGACTGTTTGATGTGTTAGTAAAAGTAGTTGATGTAGCTAATCTGACTTGTTGATTGTAGTAGGATATTATAATTTAGGAGTAGGATATAATAATTTAGGAAAAAGAAAGAGCTTAAAATTATAATTTAATTCATCTATAATTAACATATTATTGAAGAGTTAAGTTGGTTAGAGATTATGGCATGTAATTTGGAGGTTGTGGGTTTGAATTTCACCTTATTAGAATTAGATAATTCTTCTTTTAAGCAATTAATGCATGTAGGGTCCATAAAGAGATAAGATTTGTCTTTAAAATGTTAAAGTTATGAACTAGAGAAAAAATCTTGGAACGATGTGGTACATGAAGATAAAGAGATTCGGAAGATTATAATTGATAAAAGGGGATACGTGAGATACGAGAGGGATGAACGAAGTAAGCTAGTGAGGGAGTAAGAAGAAAAGAAATTCTTTTCATTTAAAAAATCCCTCCATAGGTTCTACAAAAAGGTAAGTGAAGAAAAGATTAAAATTTTTAAGCCATGCATATTATGTTAATTGAATTACTTTTGAGATAACTTATGAAATTAATTATTAAATGATTTTCTTTTTCTTTATGAATGTTAGCCTGATTCGCCTGTGTAGATTTGGATTATTGGCCGTTTAGAGAAGAAGTACACAAAGGCTTTGGAAATAGTATTTGTGAGTTGGTAATTTTCGTCTATAAAAAATTCTATAAAATTTGGAAAGCATGATGCCATGATTGAGCGTAGTTAAATATAAATTATAGATTGCAAATTTTGTTTGGTGATTGATTTGATTTGATTTTGTCGTGTTATATGTAAATTATATTCTACAATATTATACACTGTTAAATGTACCTTTCGATGATATGTGGGTGTGATATAATAATATTGTGGTTTACTTGGTTGTATATCAACAAAATAGATGGAGAAAATATTATATAATTAAAATTTTATTATTGGGAGGAACACATACGTCAGCTGTGAATAGATACAAATTCTAAGCCAACGGTGGTCGTTGCATATTTAAGCCCGAGATGACTTCTTTTTAGTGATATCTAATTTTATTAATTTATCTACCATCAAGAGAATACTCTGGAATAAGAGAAAATTGAATTGGAAAGAAATGTTACTTTCATTAAACTAGTTATATTGTAGTAGCGTAGTTAATATTTTATGTTATAATTGCTCATTGACCATGGGAGGAGTCCATGTAGGGCCCATTGTAAGTACAAACATATATTTATATACGTGTGTTTTCAAGTTTGAGAACGTCTAGGGATCCATGGAAAGTTCATTTTGATTAGTTAAATATATATATACACACACTTTTGAGTAAAGGTACATTCAAGAATTATCGACCACATACAAAATCGTATATGAGATATTATTATTTGCAGAAGAACAAAATATATAAGTTATATTTTATGCTAGAAATTATATAATTAATGCGCATAATAATAAATTAATTATTTGATATTCTCAGTGTTTACAATTATAAATTGTATAGATAAAAATTTTGGTTAGCAATTATGACATAGGGTATGACGGAAGATAAATTAAATTATGATTTATTAAATAAATGATGGATTCAAGAGTTTATATTTAAATTTCAATAAATTATTTTATTCTCTAATAAGATTATTAAAATAAGAAGGGTGAGATTTGATATAGTATTTGCATATTGAAATAAAGAGAATATTGAGAATTACCATGAAATAAAAATGGAAATAACAAGTTATGCTATGTAGAATATTTGTGATTTTTATTTTGGGTATTGATAGTTTTGTTGCAAGTGTCCTTCTTGAATTTATTAAATTACATTCATTGAGTTGATTTAACCTAGTTAAACGTGGATGCCAAATTATTTTATTTATAAGATAATTAATTAGGTTGATACAGTTGTTATGGTGCTCAAGTGAGAATAATGTATGTAATACATTATGATCATTTGCCATGTGGAATAGATTTGCATATGTGGGACCCCAAAATATGTATATTGGTTTTATTTAATTCCTTAATAGGTATTATGCATGTTAAAAGGCTACTTTGGAGTGTTCTTTTGTAGAAAATGTGTTATTACATTGATGGATTTTGGTATGATCATTTATGGATTGTGTGTTGTATCCTAAAAGATTGTTCCTTTGCTCCATTGTGGACAGTGTAGAGAACCTTACACATTAGGCCAGAGAATGGTGCATTTGCTATGGTATTTTTATGATGATACATACCATCATATACGTAGTTTATTTCTTGCTCACTGAGTTATTTAACTCATTCTCGAGTAAATTCAATTTCAAGAGAAGCGGGATAATGGGTTGAGATGATGCACTAGAGACATTTTATTTTATTTATTTGTTTGTTTATTTGTTTGTTGGCTTGTAATAAATTAATGGAAATTCTTACTATTAACGTAATAAATATTTGTAATTAAAATTTTAAATGTCATTGAATGAAGTATGAATTATTAAATTCATTGAAGTACACTCGATCTTAGTTTTTCATCCAAATAAGATGGTCAACAACCCTAAGATCAGGTGTTGACAGCTTCAGTCTCTGACACATCATAATGAAGCTCTTCCAAGAAAGGGATGGGCAAATGGAGAGCATTCTTTGATCAAGATTTTCAAGTCTTATATGATCCGCTTCCACCTTAATGAACATCATGCCTTCATTTGTGCATTCCACTGCCAGCTTCCCCTCCACTCCTTGTCGAATTCTCCCTACCAATGGGAAGTACAACATTAGGGCTTTGCTGTGGCCTTTTGGATAACTATAGTAGGATGAGGATGAGGGTGGTCATTGGTTGTTGTTGTGGCTGTGGAAGACCTTATTGGTCGTTGATATCAGAAAGAAGCTTAGATAGCTCTGCGTCTCACCTTCAAATGCTAAAGTTTAGCAATGGTCGAGATCCAAGAGTATAGAGACAATGTCACTCAATGCTAATCGATCAATGATGCTCCTTAATTTGGTCCTTGGCCGCTAGCGACATATGTACTGGAAAATAAATTAAGATAATTAAATAATCAATTACTACTTTTATTATATATTAACATGAGAAATAGCTAGCTAGATAGCCTTATGTGGTGGTGAAAATCAAGGCTGGTCGAGGCAGGTTAGAGTGCGTTCGACCTTAACTCTATATTTGAAAAATTTTATTTAGCTCTACTTTTTATATGAGACAGGATAAGGTCAATTTGACTATCGCCTTTCTTTAAAAAATTTCAAGACAAACTTTAGTTGATTTCAGGTTGGTATTGGGATAACAGATCCGGTTGAAAAAATGGATCAAAGTTTAAAATATATATATATATCAATATAAAATCATATTCATTATAAGTTTAAAAGTTAAATACTTTGATATTTTACCATTTATCAAGTAAAACATAGTTGTCAAAACAAAAGTGTTAGTAAATTTTTTTTAATAATTTCATTGACCACTAGACCTTAACAAATATGTGCATTAACATTAAAAAAAGACATTAATATAAATTTGAAATTACAATCGAAACTGCTGAATTATAAAATAATAATATTCATTCTTGTATGATATAAATAATATTGATAATATATTTTATTTCATTGATAAATCATATGAAGGACATAATTTGAACAACATATATGAAATTAAGAAATAAAAAATTATCCATATAAATAAATCATAAAGTTAAACATACATCAACATAAATCATATTCACATTAATGAATTATAAAGTTAAACATATTTGCCCAACAAAATAGCATTTACATAAATAAATCATATGATTTATAAAAATAATTTACACATTATGAGACAAAAAGGTCAAGGAGAATCAGGATATGATTGACCATTTTGCCCTTAGAATTGAACATGGGCCTAAAATCTTGACCCACTTCATCCCACTAGGTCAAAATTCCTACCCTGACTTTCTATAAAATCAAGGCCGGACAAGACGAGTGATGAATTACCCCCCCCCCCCCCCCTATTTTCACCTAAGCTTTATGTATATGTGGAAATCATCACATGGTTGGCAATGCATATTTTATGAAGAATGATCTCCTAAACATGCTACTAAGAATTGAAGGTGGAGATGGAATGACATTGCCAATAGCTAAGAATATATCCATATACTAGAAGAGGGCCTTATATACATATGAGAAATATTCAAGAACTTCACTGCACCACGATTATGGTTCAGTTATCTCAAAATGGACCCCACATGATCCTAAAATTATAATCTCCTCAACTTATTGTATTTGAAATTATGTATTTTATTATCACACCAATTTTCACCGTGATTGGATATGTATGTGGACCCCATCTGTAAATAGTACAAATTCAACGCAATAAAATAGTTTAACTTAAATAACAACTTTAAAGTTGTTTTTCAACATGTAAATCATTTGCTATAAAATTTATATATTAATAAATAATTGTACAAAGTATCAATATATTTAAGTACCAACGTAATAAAATAGTTTGACTTAAATAATAACTTTAAAGTTGTTTTTCAATATGTAAATCATTTGCTACAAAATTTATATATTGATAAATAACTGTATAAAGTATCAATATATTTAAGTATATGTGAGACCATTTTGGGCCAAATGCACTATTAATTATAGTGCAGCTTCACTACATACTCTCTATCCATTGTGCCATAATTGCGGTGCAATGGCCTCAAAATGAGCTATACTTTACCAATTAATTTAGAATAATATATTCCATTAACATAGCAATTTTTGTCTCAATCGAATATGTGTATGGACCCCATCTGAAAATGATACAAATTTAACATAATAAAATAGTTTGATATAAATAACAATTTTAAAGTGATTTTTTCAATATGTAAATCATTTTCTATAAAATTTTTATATCAATAAATGATTGTATAAAGTTTTATTGCATTCTAATATGTGTGGGGCCCTTTTTGGGCAAATATACCGAATTACACTGAAACAACTATATATATAAGAAATGCTTATGTGAAATCCTTCTTTCATGTAATCTCCTTTATTTTTAGTATCTTCATGGTTGATAAAAATTCAATTTATCTATTTTATTTAGCATTATTTATATTATCATGAAAATCCTTTTGTTTATTTAGTATCACTATACATATGTCATATCTATGAATGTCTAATATCAACATAATAAAAGAATTTAAAATCAATATCAATTTTAAATAGTATTTTTAACATCTAAACTATTTAAAATATTAGTACTATATAGCTAAATAATTCTATAAAGTATTATTATGTAAATTAATTTAAGTATTTTTCTTGATTTACACATGAATATTCATATTTTTGAGCAAATGTGACCGATATATTTAATTTAAATAAAACCTGATCATCCAACTAAACAAGTAATGTTAATATAATGAATAAATTAAATTTTGTATCAATAATTAACATGTAAAAATGGAAACCATCAAAAAATGGAAAAGGTTACATATATATACATATATGAGATATACTACACTTGCCTGCACTATAACTTATGGTGCATTTTGCCTGAAATGGGCTTCACGTTTATTTAAATGTATTAATATTTTATACAATTATTTATCCATATATAAATTATGTAGAAAATAGTTTACATATTAAAAACAAATTTAAAGTTCTTATTTATATCAAGTTATTTTCTTATGTTAATTTTGTATCATTTTTAGAAAAGGCCTATAAACATATCCAATTTGGATGAAAATTTGTATGGTAATAGAATAATTAATTCTAAATACAATGGATAGAGTCGATTATGATTTTATGATCACATGTAGCCCATTTTGAGGCAACTGCATCATAACTTACAATGTAGTTGCTCGCACTATAATTAATAGTGCATTTTGCCCAAAACAGGCTCTACATGTACTTAAATGTATTAATATTTTATATATTTATTTATCCATATATAAATTTTATTGCAAATGGTTTATATCTTGAAAAAATAACTTTAAAGTTGTTATTTACTTCAAACTATTTTATTACATTAAATTTGAACCATTTTTAGATAGAGTCCATACACATATATAATCGGGATGAAAATTGATATGGTAATATAATGCATAATTCTAAATACAATGAATGAAGCAGATTATAATTTTTTGATTATATGAGACTCATTTTCAAATAGCTGCATTGTAATTTATGGTGCAGGTAACTACACATGAATATTTCTTTTATATATATAGGGAATTATTCTTGTACATTCGGTCTGCATGTGAAATCCCCTGCAGTCGCCCCATCCGGCTGTCCATTTCTGCGGGCAAAATCTGCGCCATTATTTGATTCTGCGTGTTGAGAAGTCGAACGAGCACACGCGGAGGCTGCATTTTCCCACTCAACAGCAAAAAATGAAAAAAACCCATCCCGTCCATTGGGGATCCTCCTTCTCTCTCACTTCCCTCCTCAATCCAGCTCGCGCCCTAATCTCCAAGTCTCGATCCATCGAAATTACCTCCGATTCCTAAATCGTGAAGCAAGCCAACATCAAGGGCTTCCAATCGTCTCCCCTCCTCCTGGTCTTCTTCCATCGTCTTCCTTCCAAGCTAGTATCAGATCGTCTCGTTCGGTCGGACTGGGACGAGATCATCTTTGCAGGCGCCGGTCCGTCTTCCTTCCCAAGTGCCAGCCCGTCCTCCTTCCCAAGTGCCTGCTCATCTCATCCGGTGACCAGCAAACAGCAGCGGCATCTCGTCCAGTCGTCCGCCATCCCCAAAGTGGAAATCGGTGACCAGTAGCAGCGCCCGTCCGTCCGACGACCAGCAGCTACGGCCCCAGATTAGCTCGAGCCTCCGGCGACCAACAGATTTGGCGATCAGCATCTCCAACAAGAGTTAGTTGCAATCTTATTAATGCTATTAATTAATGAATGCAAATAATTTCTGTTTTTGGTGGATAGCTAGCCGAATTGGATTTTAAACCTTTTTTATCAATAGATATTTACATTATATCTGAATCAATAATGCCACAATTTTAATGTTTGAGATATTTAAACTTCCCAAATCTCGTCTTCTCCGAAAATCCGCTTGTGGATTCTAAAATAAGTAATGGTCAACATGTTCGATGAAAAAAAAATTAATGGTCAACAGGTAAAACGACCGTCTAAAATGGTTTTTGATCCGTAAATCTTTTTAACTCTTTAAATAAATAATTTTCCTCAAGAAAACTATTTAAATAAATAAACAAGTTAACGTTGAGATAACCTATTTAACCATCAATCCATTTACAACTTATTAAAAAATAGTATATATATTTCTTAAATTCTAAATATATTTTACTCATTTCAATGGTCTATTTTCTCACTTTGTTTACAACTATGTAGCTTTTTTTCTATTGCCGTGTTGAGCGTTGTTATCATTGTCATTGCGGCTGTCTATAAGTGTCATTAATATGATTTTTCTTTCTTCTCCATCTTCTTGTCTTCTTTTCTCTCCTTCTCTATCTTCGATCATCCGCATGCGTATTTGGAATCCGAATTTAGATTATAATTGCGTAGCAAAAGTACCTCCGCATGCGGATTATAACTGAGCAGCAAAAGTACCTCCCATCTGCATATCTCTGACGTGAAAATCTGCAAGCGGATTCTGAATCCTCATGCGGAATCTCATTTATCATGTTTCTAGTTTTCAAACCCTAGGAATATTCTACATGCCAATTCATATGTCTAGGTGACTGGTTTTTGAAAAAACTACTGATTTTATCTTATTTTGCATGTTCATTTCATATTCAGCATGCTCATTGCATGTTTGGTATGCGAATTTCTAGGCAAGAAAAAAGCTATTTTTTCTTTCATGCAATTTATGACATAATACGCATGCAGATATCTTTGCTTTTATGCAAGTTTGGAATTAGGAGCATGTCTTAGTGCGCCTTGTGCTTTTAATAATTATGATGCATTCTAACGTGAAAATTAAAATTAGGAGAATTGAGAGTATGCATTTTAGTAAATCAGCATGCGGATTTGACCAACACAAAAAATCGCATTTGCTTTCTCTATGAACACAATTAATCATTTTTTAGGTTGCTAGCAACTGTATTCCATAAAAACAACCTATAGCCTACAACATGCACATGCGACGTGTCAACAACTTGACATGCATATGCGATGTGTCATTTTTTTAACATTTAGATGTTTTCATTTCAGAAGTTAAATGGCAGGGACAAAGGGCAAAGGAAAGGAAAAAAATGTGAAAAAAGCAACAAATGTAGCCGAAGAAGTAGCAACCAGACAAGGAAAAAGAAAAATAATAAAGACCAATAAGGATGCAACTACAACAAGTGAGGTGGTGGCCGTCGTTAAGAACGGAAAAGAAAAAGCGGCAGGACAGGCAACAACTACCAGAAGGGGAAAACAGAAAGTAATAGAGACTGTTGTGGAAGACACTACAGTTGATGAAGGGAATAAGAAAGAAGAAGAAGAGGAGGCAGCAACTAAAAAGGGCAAATAGAAATCTGAAGAGGCGGAGGATGCAACCACAGCAAGTGAGGTAATGGCCGTCGTTAAGAAAGGAAAAGAAAAAACGGTAGGACAGACAACTACCAGAAGGGAGAAACAGAAAATAATGAAGACTGTTGTGGAAGACACTACAGTTGATGAAGGGAATGAGAAGGAAGAGGAAGAGGAGGAGGCAACAACTAGAAAGGGCAAACGGAAACCTAAAGAGGCAAAGGATGCAACCACAGCAAGTGAGGTAGTAGCCGTCGTTAAGAAAGGAAAAGAAAAAGCGGCAGGACAAGCAACTACCAAAAGAGGGAAACAGAAAGTAGTAGAGACTGTTGTGGAAAACACTACAGTTGATGAAGGGAATGAGGAGGAAGAGAAAGAGGAGTAGGCAACAACTAGAAAGGGCAAACGGAAACCTAAAGAGGCAGAGGATACAACCACAGCAAGTGAGGTAGTGACTGTCGTTAAGAAAGGAAAAGAAAAAATGGCAGATGAGACAGCTACCAGAAGGAAAAAAACAGAAATTAATGGAGACTGTTGTGAAAGACATTACAGTTGATGAAGTAAAAGGAGATGAAGCAGATGCAATAGCTAAAAAGGGCAACCAAAAAAAAAGGAAGGCAGAGGAAGCACCCAAGAAAAAAAGAATGACAACACCCAAAGTGTATGACTACCCATCCAAATATTTTCATCGTGCTGTGGATGAGGAAATCTACTTCAGCAAATTTGAAGATCGACCCTTGGTCAAGTCTAGAAGATTTCTGATAGATGAGTTTACTGATTTTCCCTTCACTAAATAGTTGCATGGACACGGGATTGCTCCATTTGCTAATGTTGAGTGTCACATTTATCTAATCCTTGTGAGACACTTTTATTCTAGCTGGGGTGCTGATGGTTTTACACAGGTGTGAAAATAGAAACCAGTCCAGGGATGTTGGAGAAGGTTTTTGGGATCCCTTATGATCCTATGATGTATACAGGTTTTGTAGAGAAGAAACAGGAAGTATTTTCCGATGTTTGCAAAAATTCAAAGGTGGGAGCTGAAAGAGTGTCATCTACTTAGTTGAAAACTGTAGACTTGAAACTTCTCCATTATGTTTCTGTATACCACTCATTTCCGAGGAGTGGATCTTATACAGAGGTCACAGCCCAGGATGCACACTTGCTATATGCTCATGTAAGAGGCAACTATTTCAACTTCGCCTACCACATATTCCAACATATGAATAAGAGTGCTAGGAAGAATGGATCTTTGTCATATTGAATGATCATAACAAGAATCCTACAATATCATGGCATTGATCTCAGTGGAGAGGAGCACCAAAAGTACAAAGAGGCTGACACGATTGATGCATCTATCTTGATTAGATTGGGTTATTTATTTGATGAGCAGGAACAAGAGTGGAAACTAAGACATGATATTGATGTTTCAAGCTAAGATGAAGAAGATCAAGTTGAGGCTGAGGATATGGGATTGCGACAAGGAGATGTGCGGAATAGAGGAGATCATGAGCAATCACTTCCAGACATGAAAGGAAAGAGCTAAGAAGCTGTTTCTATGCAAGCTCACCCAGATTTGTCTTCACAGTTGTTGCAGTTCCAGGAAGATATCATGAAGCACATTACTTCATTCATGTCACAACCAATCAAACCATCCACTTCTACTTCTGTCATCTCCAAACTAGTTCTAAGTCCACCAACTTCCAATCATTTGGTTATGCCAACATATACTCCTATTGGTCTTATAGATACTTCAACAATAGTCCATTCGTAGTCACCTAGTTGTATGGGTCGGCATCTACTTACATCGTAGTCATCTCCATCCTTTGCTGATTTCCTTCCCGAAGTAGGCCAACCTAGTGCTCCATTCTATGATCCAATTATTTTCCCCTTCCCTCCTTTACCGGTACCTTCCCAACCCTCTTATATACTAACAAGTGAACATGTGCTTCAAATGACAAGGCATACTATGTTTCTTATAGGCAGTATTGACAGATTGATTAGAGAGGTGAAACACATGCGACAACGTATGGATGTATTTGAGATGCGTTTAGAGGAGCTGAGATGCAAACACTCAGCAAATGATGGTGCGAATGACGGTGCTGGAGAAGATCATGGCATTTAGATCTATGAAATCTGTTGCATTCTAACATATTTTTTTATTGCACATTATATATTTTGATGCTGATATATAACTTTAGCATGATTGCATATTTTATAAACTACTAGATTCAAATGCATGGATTAAATGAATGACAGAAATGTTAATGGAGTATGTATAGTGTTGAATGGATTGTCTCAAGTACCCCCAAATTATGGATTACCTAGGTACCCCCAAATTTTTCATACTTAAGAATCAACATGCGGATTATCCGCATGCGTATTATAACTTCAACAGGAAATATATATATATACACATATGAATTATGACTCAAAAATTAGCGTGTGAATTCCATATTTCATAATTCGCATGCGGATTATAACTTGAATGTATACCCAGATTTTTCATACTTGATAATTAGCATGCGGATGATGAAATCCGCATGTGTATTATAAAATGGATAGGATATAGACCTCCAGATATCTCTTTTTTGAAAATCAACATGCGGATTATGAAATCAACAAATGAGTATTATACCTTAATTATATTTTCAGATTTTTCAGACTTGAAAATCAGTGTGCGGATTATGAAAATTGCATGCGTATTATAAAATGGACAGGATATATAGACCTCCAGATATCTCTCTTTCGAAAATCCGCATGCAGATTATGCATGAGTATTATACCTTAATAATATTTTCAGATTTTTTAGATTTCAAAATCAGCGTGCAGATTATAAAAATTGCATGTGTGAGTATTATACCTTAATAATATTTTCAGATTTTTCATACTTGAAAATCAACATGCGGATTATGAAAAATGCATGTGAATTATAAAATGGACAGGATACATATACCTCTATATCTCGAAAATTCGCATGCGGACTATGAAAACCGCATGCGTGTTATACGTTGTATGTTATACTTTACATGCACAACACTACATCAACAAACAAAGAGTTTGTAAAATTAAGTCATCCTTCATCGATTTTACAAAGTCTACTTTTCTACAAAAGTACAAAAATCCACAATAACAAATACATGTTAGACTTATTGAAGTGTCCCTTCATGCTTCTACTATTTTTCGACGTTGCATAAAGCCCAGCGATCCCTCTAATAACTATTCCATCTTCATGGTCCTTATACTTATGCAAAGCTGCAATAGAAAGATTAAACTAGGATAATAGATTTAGCACAATAAGAAATCACATTAAGATGCACGTTGGAAAGATAAATACCTTGGTCGTTCACTTAAACATATTAATCAATATCATTTTTATGTGACATTAGACAATTCAGCCTATCATGACCAACCACGATTTTCTTACACCCACGGCATAATCTTCCTGTGAGTTCAATGTCTTTTTCAATAAAAGATTTTAGACATTGCTTTGATCGCCCCTTCGTTTGCCGTCTATTTGGAAAGTCCTCCACTTGAGATGGGGACTTGATCCATTTATCAACTATCATTGGTTGCAGTAGTATATTGCCTTCATCTCTTCCGTTTGTATGATTTCTGCATGGATTACTTTCAGTGACATGATTGCTAGCTTCTGATGTCATGCCCTGTCCTGCATATGGCAATGCTAATCGTTGCTCATTCGAAGGACTTGCCAACCTTTCGGCTTGCTTCTTTTGATGCATAACCTCTATCATTTCATCCAAAGCTGCATTTGTAAACTGAAAAGCTCCCTAACTTGATGATAATTCATTGAGTATGAAATTGAATTTTGGGAAAGCAATGTGCCGACAGACGAGTGGTGAATTAGTGGCATCACAATTGCCTGTAAAGGTTAACACTCTAATATTCTCCCTTGGACGCTGTGACCACCGATGAAGTATATGTTCCTCAGGCATAGCTACAATATCACGCCAATGAAATACGGATAATATGTGCCGACAAACAATCCCACACCAACCAAATAAGCGGCATGAACATATTGCAAATTTTTTTTATTCGCACCAGGTGACCAATCACAAATAGTTGGGATCTCCCAATTTGTCTTGTAGATAATATGGCCCTCTTCTACACCGTCTTCTATTGGCTTATAATATCTTGAATAATCCATTTCAGCCTGAAACTCATAGAAGATCTCCATAGTATACATTTTTGCAATTTGTTCCTCAAGCATATATTTAGTGTTTAGCACCAGAGTTCCATAGGTGGTTTTACAATCAGCATCTTTCTCATCCTCTCTTCTCTTAGTTATTGCACGCTCATAAGCTTCGACAAACTGGACTAATTTTGTGGTCGGCCCAACGAATTGATCAAAAAAAGCATTTATGCTTTCAGACCTATGAGTGATGCTCATCCCCGCTAAGAAAATACTCCTTGTGTAGGCCGGTATCCACTTCTCTCGAATATTGTACATTTGTTGTAACCATGCATGATTCGTCAATTCATAATTATCCATCAACTTTTTCCAACCCGCTTCAAACTCTCCAGGAGCTTCTGTATTCTTAATTAACTTGAATAAGCTATCCTTAAATTCAAAATAACTTTGGTTGGCTAACTGCAATTTCTCAGGAAATTTTCTATATATGTGTCATAAACAGAAAATTTGCTTTGCAGATGGGAATACCACAGATATAGCCTTTGTAATAGCTGGATCCTGGTTTGTGATAATGACTTTCGGAGGCGTACCACCCATGGCATGAAGCCATGTTTGAAATAGCCACGTGAAATATGTTTGAAACAGCCACGTGAAATCTTCTTCACTCTTGCCAAACAATAAACCAACTCCAAACAATATTGATTGCTTATGATGATTAACCCCCACAAAGGGTCCAAATCGCATATCATATTCATTGGTACGATAAGTTGTGTCAAAGCAAATGACATCATTGAATATTTGATAATCCTTTTTAGATTCTCCATCAACCCACATACATGACATTAATCGACATTGCTCATTAACCTTAATACCATAGAAGTAGTCTGATTTGCAATCGAATTGATTTTCAAAGTACTCCAATAAAGCTGGTGCACCCCCTCTATATCTTGACACCCGTCAAGATCGTAAGGCACTACGTAAGTCGACTTCCATAAATCCCAACTGATCACGTCCCCCTGCCTCCTTTATCATAAATTGTAATGATCTTGACACTCCAACATGAGCATTCTAGAGACCTTCAACTATGTCTAATTGTGATTCTGGCACATTCCGATGAGATCGCAGGCAACAAGACTTAATAGGGGTCTCTAATCGATGCAAGTGTTCCTTTTTGAAACTTGTGACCTTCCACATCAAAGTACTTGATAAACACTTGACAGTTAGTGATGCAAAACATTCACATCTAGTAGTATCTCTTTGTTTGCGTTTTCTTGTAGCTCGCGGATCATTTTGTCGAAGTCCCTGTTGAGAGCACTTCAGAATGCGATAGATTATTTTTCCAACTTTTGATCTTTTGACATCACTTTTTCTTATACTAAAACCACAACATCTTGCATATGAATAATAAAATGAATATGCTTCTTTTTCGCTGTTGAACTCTTGTCCAATAATTGGGGTCCGCTCATGACATGCTTAAGGGGTAAAAGTGGTCAATGGAGTGAAGGTCTGTCCGCTTCCTTTAGATGACATCTCAAATTCATTTGGGCCATGCTATTTGATGTTGCCATCTCACTGCATAAAAAAATTGAAATATATCATTTAATAGCAAAAAAAGCATGAAAAGAACTATATTATGTACAATTAGTAACAATCCATCATTTCATATTCTTAGCTAATATTAGAGAACAACAAAAGCCTGCATTATAATAAGCATTTTAAAAATTCCTATCTGCAATCATTTTATTCATTCAAGCATTTCTTTTATACTAACATAAGTTCTAACCACAATGCTAAAACAATCACTCTCGACAGGATATGAACATGCAATTTCAACAATTCCACTTTTATGAATGCATAAACAACATATATTGTACATATACGTCATGCTTAACTTGCCAAAACATGTGAAAGGCCAACAACTCAAATGAGGAATGACATGATCAATCTACTTGGATCGGCTGGATGTGAGTTCCACCAGTATTTGGGGCTCCCAGTCTGGCTCGGAAGATCAAAGGCCGGAATGCTAAGGGGAATCAAGGAACGCATTAGAAATCGAATTCAGGGGTGGAAAG
>JAXCLR010042297.1:0-18325 GCA_035584095.1 Annona squamosa | reverse complement strand
TTAGAATGAATTATAAAGCTAGTATCTTATAATTATTTTACATTAATGTTATGATTCAAATAAGGTTTGGAACCAACGATTAAAACGGCCTAAACTCTACCGGACATAATTAAACACGGTTCATTTCGGAATCCATCGTATGCTCCCGGATGCAGAGCTACATGCTCTCGGACGCATACACCTATTTTTTTATTTTTTTTGAAATTTTTGTACAATATTGTTAATCTATGTGTATTTAATATGTATATAATTTTTTTTACCATTTTTGAAGTATTTTAGATATTTATTTTTGATTTTTGAAGATCAGTAGATTACCTAAAATGCCATTGATTTTCAAAAATTAAAAATAAATATCTAAATAATCTAAAAATAGTAAAAATTTATAAAGATGTTAAATACACTTATATTAACAGTTTTATATAAAAAAAAATAAGTGTATGTGCCGGGAGCATACGATCGGGTTCCGTTTATTTCACGGTTAAGTTTTTGAAACGGTTGACATGAGATATTCTTGAACGTGGCTGGAATTGAGAATTTGAGATCTGCAATATAAACGTTTATCTTTGCCTGGAAGAATCTTTTGTACATCTGGAAAAATATATACTCATCCTCAACAAACGAAAATGAATGCACTACTTTTGTTATATAAGTTTGGCTGCTTATATATGAGAGAGGTTGAGTGTTCTGATTTTTTTTAATATTTTTTTTAAAATCCAAGCCATCTGTCATATTTTACTTTATTAATATTGCATGACGTAAAAAACCATATTATTTAGATTGGTATATAATTCATAATAACTGTATATGCGTGAGATTGTTTATAATTATATTTTTCAAGATGATTCATTATAAAGCTTTCAATGCACTTGATGTTTTGTATTTAGGCTTGGTTTTAAACACGATGGGTAGGTTGGATGTAAAAATTAAAAAAAAATTAATTGGCTGTAAAATATAATTGATTTTATTGAAATATTTCTATCTATATATTTCAACCGGCAAGATTATATATAATATATTGTATATATGCTTAAGTTACAATATTTTTTTATTACATGTTTTAATCTTTTTTATAAACTTATTTTCCTAAGTGTATTTAATTTATATACCAATTTTTTTTGTTTTACAACACTTTTACATATTTATTTTTTATTTTTGAAAATCAGCAATTTTTAGGGCATATAGATCATTTTTCACCCCTTAAAAAATTGATTTTTAAAAGTCAAAAATAAATGTGTAAAATTATTTTAAAATAATAAAACCTGGTATGTAGATGAAATACACTTAGAAAAACATATTAGTCAAAAATAAATATGTAAAAGTATTCTAAAATAATAAAAACTTGGTATGTAGGTTAAATACACTTAGCAAAACATATTTATAAAGAAAAATTAAAAACAAAATAAAAATAAATATTGCAACTTAAGCATATATAAAATATATTATATAAAACCATGCATCATATTTAAAAGCATATACTTGATCTTTAAGAGTGGTCGCGTGTGCTCATATGAACCCAATTTTCATATTACTCACGCACAAAATTCACATTACCTCCAGCCCTTTCTATTTTGCTGCAAATAATGATAGTTATTTAGCTTTGTCGTATTTGACTCTATCATCTAATTGGCTATGTAGTGAAAATATAGAGCTCGCACTGCCCGCCAAAATTCCATCTGTCTATTCCATATATTTCCTTATTAAATATTTTAACTTCATGGCATGACTGCCATGACAGAGAAATTTACCAACAAAATTTTTATTTTTTGTAAAAAAAATTTTGTTTTTTGTAGAAGTTCATATTTTGTTTTAAAAAGCTGTTCAATTGCCAAAGGTTACAATAGCCAGTAAGATATGATCTTGTTTGTCCACGCTAAGTATTAAGCTTAGGCCAAAAGGCTTATTTAATTTTTTTTACTTTTTATTAATCTATGTGTATCTAATATGTAAATTAAGTTTTACCATTTTTTGAAATATGTATATATTTTAAAAAAAAAATTTAAATATAAAGATATTTTAAGCATTTTCAACTATTGAAAATGGCTAAAATGCCTCTATGTTTAAAAATTCAAAAAATATACATATTTGCAGTTGATTTAACATTTAATTACTTAACTACTCAATTTCCACACCTTTCTTATATTACCAACTTTATTCCCATGTTACCCTTTATATTAGTTTTGTACTCTTCAAAAAAATTTCCATGTGCATTTATACTATATACAAAATGGTTTCTCATCCCACACACAGACTTCTAAATTTCGCCGGCAGCCTAATATAGACATCTTATCAAGAATAAATACGTAAGCAGTGATATCACCTGAACTTGGAAGGTTGAACTCGAATCAGCAAGTCAGCAGCATCCAAAGGTATAGATGGAGCCCGATGCCGTTTACTTTCAGTCAACCGATTACTGACGGGTTCCCCGTCGAAGATGGTCCATTCACTCAACCAAGATTTTATCTTTATTTATGATGTATACGCCAGAGGTGTTAAGTCAAGACCACGGGGGAAAAAAAAATCTACGTTTGAGTAAAACACTAACCACGTACAAATCTACGTTCGAATACAATAATAACCATGTAATCTTCCCAATCCAACCCGAACTCTGGGTCTGTTTAATTGGTAAGTTAATAACGAATGGAATGAAATACATATCATAGGAGTAAATTAGGAATAAAATAAAATAGATTGTTTATTTATAGAAAAAGATGATAGAAAGCAATAAGAATATAGAATAAAATTGCAAAAAAAAAATAATTATAAAGTTGTAGAATAGTATCAACTTTGCATTTCTTATTCCATATTTCTGTTCTAAACTCTAATAAACAATCCATAAAGACAAGGATTGTGAAAACTTTTGATAAAGGAAATTAAATAGAAAAATCATGAGACAAAACGAAAAACTATGTTGAGAAGAAAGGGTTATATCTAAATTAAATTCTAAGAAACAAAGGATAAATAAACTTCCAAACATCCAAATAAAATTAACCATATCAAATTTAAACATTACTTCTTTTGAAAGGAATAAAAAAATATTACTGAAAAGCTCCAAAAGTTAACTTTTGTTTTTTTTTTTCCTTTTTCCTCTTTTCTTTTCTCCTCACCTTTCTGTATAAGAAAACTCTTCAACCAAAAACATTCAAATCAAAAGGATTTTTCACTTGTTTAATACAATCAATGGAAAAAATAAACCAAATATCAAAAAATTTCTTTCAATTTTGGTGACCAATGGAAGAGTTATAAAAATAATTTTTTCTCCTTCCTCACCCACTATTAGAGAGGGGGGAAGTTATTTTATATAGGTCAAATTTAAGTGGCCCACTTACACGCGTTGCTAGACACATTTATAGAAATTTACTCTAAATTTTGGTTGTTCGAAGGGCAAGAAAAATTGTTGAATGGTTGGTTGCGCTAGCAGATATATGTGTTGGGTGCTCATGGGCCCTTATCAACTCCAAAAGCTAGCTAAGAAGTGAGGCTTTCCTCACACTTTAATTGTACATCAGGCCCCTTCCATAACCGATGTGGGATAACCTAATAATCTCCTCCTTCACACATCAAGCCTTCATTTGGATTCCCCATCAACCTCTTTTCCCGAATCTTGGGCGGAGTTGTTGCATCTTAGGCTCTAATAACAATTTGTTGGGTGCTCATAGGCCCTTATCAACCCCAAAAGCTAGCTTAAGATGTGACACTTTTCCTCACACTTTAATTGTGCACTTAGCCCTTTCCCCAAACGATATAAAATAACCTAATAATATGCCATTCAACTAAAAAATCTGGCTGTCCTTATTTATTTTCTTATGTTCTTTGAAAACCGAATATGAATTTATTTGCAAAAGGAGGATGTCAATAGTTAATCAACACATGCAACCAAATACTTCGTTGGATAGAATATAGATGGCTGCTAAAAATGAGTGAACTCTCTTGTAGTGGTTCATGCCTAGACGCATGTACAACATGAAAACCTGTCACTATTTATATAGACATCTTACCCGTGACTCACTGTAGTAGTAATGTGACCTTTGTGCACCATATTGCTAAAGCCTCCGTCCCTGAACACTATCTTGCCACTCTCTCTCTCTACCATGGACATGTTCAAGCTTTTGGTGTCTTAGTTAGTGCTTTCATTAACCATATTTCTCTAGGAGTTCTTCAAAAACTATGTTTGGAGGCCCTGTGCTTTGACGAAGTAATTCAAAAAATAAGAGATTTTAGGGCCACCTTACACTTCATTTCAGGCTCTCTTGTAGAGATCAAGAATCTAAAGAAGCTTGCAAAAAAGACTATTTTAGACAAAAACTGACACCATCATACGACCTCTTTCCAAGGATCCTACCAGGCTACCACACTACTGCAGCTGGTTTGCCCTTTATGGTCGATCTCGTTGGCCTGGTTTCCTCGCTCTTCCTCTACCCTATCCATCATCTTCATTAGGGGTGGAAATAAGGTCCGCTGAACCCATGACATGCACCATTCCAATTTTATAGAAGGTTGGGACAGAAATTTTGACCAGGATGAAAAATTTTGAACTCGTGTTTCAATTAATCTAAGAGAAGGGTACATCGATTATGTCTCACCCCACCTTGCCCTGTAAAGTATAAATTATTTTTATAAATTATGTTGCTTACTTATGTAAGAGAGCTGATTTAAGTCTGGGCTAAGTCCGGCGTCTCTCCATCCACTCCCCGTTTGCCCCCGAACGCCACTGGATTGGGCACGATTGTGCTTAGTTATGCGATGGAAATATTGCATTTTCGTCCCTGCAGAATCCAGCCATTTGCGGCGGACAAAAAATTCGAAACAGCACGGCCTCTCCTCCCAAGTCCCAACCCTTCCTCACGGACCCTTCTCTCCTCGCACGTACGGCTCCCATCTTTCTCCCCCTTCTACCCGTTTTTGCCTTTGTCCGTCTTCCGATCTCTCTCCCATCAGCTCTCCTCTTTCTTCCCAATAAAATCTCCAGTTCCGATTCCCACAAGAAGAAAAAATCAAGCTTCTTCGGAATTGCGAAATTGCTGTCAGTCAATTCCTACAAAACAGAAAAATCTAGACTTCTACTGAGTCTAGAAAGTTAACAACTGCTTTACTTCAGACTTTGTATTTTGATTATTTGAAATCGCCACATATTCAGAGATCTCCCAGAGTGAAATATGGATGGAACTCTACATCACAATTCCTTCATCCCCTCATACTTGTTTTCACACACCATGAAATTCTGACATCAGAATGCTCAAAAACTGAAACAAAAAAAAATACATTTTTCCTAGGAAAAAACCACCAAACTTTGGGCCTGTGCAGTCGATTCGAGGAACCGATCCAAGTTCCAGATGTCGGCCAGAGTTGCATTTGGCGTGGAGAACAGACCGACGTCGTTGAGACGGGCGATGCTGCTAAAGGTGCACCGTTGGAGGATTGTAGAGAGAGATAGAGAGAGAGAGAGAGAGAGAGAGAGAGCTAATGGGAGAGAGATCAGAAGAGGGACGAAGGCTAAAACAGGGCAGAAGGGGGAGAAAGATGGGAGCTATGCCTGCGAGGAGAGAAGGGTCGGGACTTGGGAGGAGAGGCCGTGCCGTTTCAAATTTTTGTCCGCCGCAAATGGCTGAATTTTGTGGGGATGAAAATGCAATATTTCCATCACGAGGCTGAGCACGATCGCGCCCAATCCAACGGCATTCTGGCGGAAAACAGGGAGCGGACAAAGAAACGCCGGACTTAGCCGGGACATAAAGAATCGGCTTTTTTATGTTTAACTTTATGATTTATCATTGTGAATATGATTTATATCCATGTATGTTTAATTTTATAACTTGTTTATATTGATAAATTTTTATTTCTTAATTGCATGTGCTGTTTGAGTTATGTCCTTCACATGATGTATATAAACTCTTAAGCTTTGACTCCTTTTTTAAACTCGATTTGTTATCCCTATACTGATCCGAAATCAACTGAAGTTTATCTCAACTTATTAAAAAAAATGAAAGTCGGACCAGCCTTGTTTCAACCTAAAATAAAAAAGTAAAGTCAAACAAAATTTCTTAAAAATAAAATTAGGATTGAGTACAACCAAACCTGCCTAATTTTTACCTCTAGATTCTTTACATGTGGCTTTCACATTAGTATTTAGTACAGTTGAGCACCACCAACCATTTGTTCGTTGGTCCTAATTCAACCAGTAAAAACTAGATAAACGCCGCTTTCATTTTGATTCATGTTCCATGCATGCATTTGATTGTGAGATTCAAATTTCTTGATGACTAAAACTATTCTTGTACCAAGACCATCAGCGGCTTCTTTAGGAAAACTTCCCAGGTAGACTCGACTTGGCAATTCTGTCGTGCGCGGGACGGGGGTGAAGGCGTGGAGGAGGACTGCGAGGGTCGCAAATCAGACAGGAGGCTGATGCAGGTCAGGTGACTGGTGGGAAGAAAGGCAGATACAGTTCCTAATAGGACGTGGGTCGAATCAGGCCATAACCATCATGAGGAAGTCGGGCATTAGGGAGCTGCTGGGAGCAGAAATGCAAACATTGGCTATTTCCAACGATGCCATAGAGAAAATCAAACCGGGCAATGGAGCTTCGATTATGTGTACCGTGTGGTCCTCAAAATCATACAACAAAGAGATGCTCAAAGCGACGCTCCGAAGAATGTGGAAAACGAAGAGCGGGTGCAAATTCACAAAGATGGGAGAGAATCTCTACAAAGTTCAGCTGGCGGATCAAGAAGAAAAAGACCGTATTTTGGGTGGGTGTCCCTGGTTATTCGAGAGAAGCCTGGTCCTGATAATGAACATTATGGAGGAAATGGACATCGCCCAGATGGTGTTTGTGAAAACACCAATGTGGGTTCATATTTCGGGGGTGCCTTTTGTTGTTGATAAAAGAAGCGTGGGATGTGATATCGGACAGTCTTTTGAGGAAATGCTGGAATTAGTGGCTACAAATAACGAATTGAAGATTAAAGTGTTGATGGACTGTCGAGAACCGTTGAGGAGAGGCATGTTTATCCAGGTAGGAAATCAGCAACGAAGATGAATATCATTTCAGTATGAGAAATTGCCCTTATTCTATTTTGTATGCGGTGTCATGGGACATGCCTAGCGGGACTGCCTAATGGCTTCCAAGCTGAAACAACCTGCAACTGAAGACGATTTGCCTTATGGTAACTGGTTAAGGGTGTGAGTAAAACCTTTGCAGTTTCGAATGGGGAACCTGAACAGCAACAGAGCTGCACCGGCCAAATACTTGGGCTCCAATTACAGTAATCATGATGGTAATTCATATGGTAATTCAGAGGAGGAATCCAAAAGAATCGAAGACAATGAAAGAGATGACGAATATGTTAGTGCTAGCAAAGAGGGGAGCGGGATGGTGCAGAAATGGAATGGGACGGATGATGCGGAGCATGAGCAAAGTGGAAGCAGAGATAGATTTGTGGGGTCCAGCCATGAGTTGCTAACAAATAGAGAGGAGGAGCACTTAATGAGGACGGAGGCATTCTCCCAATGGATCGATCCCAAGCGTCCCTCACAGCTTGCAGCAGTTTCGGAGGTGGCATTGGAGGTTTCTAACTATCACTACAGGCTGCACAAAACAGATTTTGTACTGGGTCCATCTCATATGGATCCAATGCAAGGCGATTCTGATATATGGGTGGAAGATATAGGGGAAAGTAGGGAATGTATGGGGCATAGTAGAGGAAAGAAGGGAGAGAAGAATGTGACAGATTGGGAAATGGGCAATGTCAACAGGTGGTGCAGGTGGGGAAAGCAAATCAGCTAGGGGACAAGATTGGGCTGGATGGGGCAGCAAGGATGGGATTCAGTATGGAGAGTCATCAAACAAAGTTTGGGCAAATCAATTCAGGGGGGCTGGACAGAGAATGTACACATATGAGGGAGACGAACACAGGAGTAGTTGAAGGGGCCAGAAGGTATGAAGTAATGGAGGAAGATTATGCCTTAATCGAGGTCTAAGTGACGCAAGAAGGCTGTAAGGAGTTAGGGAGGAGGGGTCTACCTGAAATATCAATGGCTGGGTCTTATGAAATGAGAGAATGGATTGGGGGAACGGAAACCATCGGGCGGACGGGAAAATGGAAGCGAAGTGCGAGATGGAGGCAAGAGGAGGGGAGAAAGGACAATATCGACAGTCTGGCGGAAGGAGGAAGAAAAAGAGGGTTGGAAAGGGATCCGGATGAGTCTAGAGAGAGCCATAAGAAGAGTAATAGAGGGGAGAATACCGAGATGATTGAGGTGGAGGCTGAGGGGTGCCCCCAGCCCCACCTCATCTAACATGGCCCTATTAGCATGAAATTGTTGTGGGCTTGGAAACCCACGAGTAATCCGCAGCCTCCTTGACTTGGTCAGGAAACAAGATCCCTGTTTAGTCTTCCTTTGTGAAACAAAATGCAATTCAAAAGAGATGGATAGTATCAAAAGAAGACTACATTTTGATAGTTGTTTTGCGGTGGATCCTGAGGGTAGAAAGGGGGGACTAGCTCTGTTATGGAACAATAACAAGCAAGCAAACGTAAAGAGTTTTTCTCTACACCATATCGATGCAGTCTTCCTTGGTAGGCAGTTCACAGGGTTTTACGGTCACCCCGAAACTCATAATAGACATCACAGTTGGAATCTTCTTATTAGGTTGAGTGTGGGAAATGGTACTCCATGGTTGATTATGGGTGATTTCAACGAAGTGGTGGGGCTAAGTGAATCCACAAGTAGTAAATCCCGTCCTCAGAGCCAAATGGACCTTTTTTGTGAGACTATCGACAAATGCAATCTGCATGGCCTGGGCTTCTCCGGGACGACTATGACATGGAGAAATAATCGGAGTGGGCGTCAAAGGGTGGAAGCGAGACTTGATAGGGGGCTGTCATCCCTATCTCGGGCAAACCTATTTCCTCGCGCAAAACTCTTCCACTTATCGGCTGCTACATTAGATCATTGCCCTATAATGGTAGTTCTCGATCAACATGAAGTAAGGAGAAAGCCGCCGTGGGAATTCAAATACGAGCTCTTCTAGGCTCGAGATAAGGAAGCTTCAAGAATCATCGATCAAGTATGGAATTCTGATCTCCCGACGACCTCAAGCGCATCTAATCAACTCCAGAGGAAGCTCAAGTGTTGTGGCATCAAACTTACGCACTGAAATCGAAGGAAAAGAGGTAATATTCGGAAAGCAATTGACAGGATGCAAAGGGAACTTAATTTTCTGATGAGCAAGCGACCTTGTGATGTTCGTGATGAGTCTATTAAGAAGTTAAAATTCCAAATCAACCTTCTGTTAGAAGATGAGGAGCAAATGTGGAGAATGAGAGCGAAAGCTCACTGGCTAATGGCGGGTGACAGAAACACAGTTTTTCCACCGGATGGCATCCCACAGGCGCCATACAAATTATATCGAAGCGCTGCAAGACAAGAATGGAAATTGGGTCAAGGAACAGGACAGGATGCTGGATTTGGCGGTTATGCATTTTTCTGAGATCTTTTCTTCATCTAATCTCGCGGAGGCACTTTGGTTGGAGAATGTTATTACCAGGAGAATTTCGGATGAACAAAAGAGATCTTTATCAGCATCGCTGCAGAATGAGGAAGTTATTAAAGCCATTAAAGGTATGAGCCCGACCAAGGCTCTGGGTCCGGATGGAATGTCGGCGGGATTTTTTTCAAAAACACTAGAATATTGTGGGCACAGAGATCATTAAGTGGTGCAAGGTGTTCATGGATGAGAGAAATCCTGCAAAACTCCGAAGTCACCTCATGGAACTAAACTCTACAACATTTGTGTTGATTCCAAAAACTGCTGGAGCTCAGGCGATGTCTCAGTTTAGACCTATCAGCCTATGTAATGTTGTCTACAAAATTCTAGTAAAGGTCCTAGCTAACAGATTGAAACTTGTGCTTCATGATGTCATTGGGGAGGAACAGAGTGCTTTTGTGCCGGGACACTCATCAGAGATAATATGTTGATCGCATATGAAACAATTCACTCGCTCCGGAAGCGAAAGAAAGGGCGGAAGAGAGAAGTGACCATCAAGCTAGACATGTCGAAGGCTTATGACAGAGTTGAGTGGGGGTTCCTCAAACGGGTGTTGGAATCTATGAATTTTGGCGGGGTGTGGATCCATTGGGTCAGATACCGAGTTAATGTAAATGGATTCAAATCTAAATATTTCATCCCTTATAGGGGGTTAAGGCAGGGCGACCCTCTATCTCCATACTTATTCCTGATATGTGTGGAGGGCCTCTTGGCCTTGATTTCTTATAAGGTGGCCTGTTGTGCAATTCATGAAATCAGACTTCAAGCTCGTGGACCGGCTATTTCTCATTTGCTGTTTGCAGATGATGCAATCTTCTTTTTAAGGGCGGATGAAGGGAATATCAGGAATTTTTTGGAAACATTAAACCAATATGCAGATTCGTCGGGTCAGATGATAAATGTGGACAAGACGGCAGTGTTCTTTAGCTCCAACATGGATGGTTCTGCTAGGAGCGAGATAATCCGACTCATTGGGTCTGCAGAGCAGGATGTCCATCAATACTTGGGCCTCCCGGCCCGACTTGGAAGATCAAAGAATGGTATATTTAAGGGTCTTAAAGAATGTGTATGGAATCGCATCCAGGGATGGAAAGGAAAGCTTCTCTCATGGGGGGGAAAAGAGGTCCTAATCAAGGCGGTTGCCCAAGCCATCCCGTCATACACAATGAGTATCTTCTTACTGCCCAAAACTTTTTGTAATGATATAAATGGGATGATCAGTAAATTTTGGTGGGAAGAGAAGGAGGGGAAACAGAAGTTGAGCTGGGTGGCATGGAGGGATATTTGTAAACCAAAACGAGCGAGGGGACTTGGGTTTAGGGACTTTCACAAATTTAACTTGGCCCTACTTGCTAAACAGGTGTGGCGTCTGTATCCTCCAATACATCGTTTTGCTGTAAAATTCTTAAGGCCAGATATTTCCCAAATGAGGACATTTGGAGCTGCAAAGAAAAACCATAGGACTCTTTCACTTGGAAGAGTATTCTGAAAGCAAGAGATGTAATTAGGAAAGGCCGCAAGTGGAGGATTGGCGATGGGAGTCGAGTCTGCTTCTTCGGAGACGGGTGGCTTGATTCCAAGGTGACAAAGGTGGGGCCCCTTCCGCTGTCTATCTCGGAGGAGGTAAAGGTAAACTACTTTATTGACCGCGATAACATGTCATGGAATAGGGATAAGGTGATAGCTGCGGTGGGGGAAGCCACTTGGAGGGAAGTATGTCGGATCTCTCTCTCTCATGAACCAGTGGAGGATTGTATGTATTGGAAACATGAACCGGATGAGTTCTTCACGGTCAAATCGGCCTACAGGATGATGTGCTCTAATGATGAAGACCCGACTCTTCCTGGATGCTATAAAGCAATATGGAGGCTGAATATTCCTAGTAAGGTAATTATCTTTGGTTGGCGACTTATCAGAAATGCCCTTCCTACATTGGAAAACCTTCGGTGGAGGGGAATTGAGGTTGATCCGATGTGTGTGCTTTGCAAAAATGCTTTTGAAAGCGGGGACCATCTTTTTCTTAATTATGGTCGGATCGGAGGGGTATGCAGGAAAGCTACAAGGATGGAATCCCAAGGGACCACAGTAAAGGAGGTTGTTGTGACTCTGGTGCAGAGGGAGAGACATGAGGACCTGAATTTGTTTATCTTAAGCTGTTGGAGGGTCTGGTATTTACGAAACAAGCTGAGAGAAGATGGAATCCAACCACAGTTTGAGAATACTAGGGCATGGTGTGCGGAGTTTCTTTGTCAGTTGAGAAGCGCGAAAATGCTATCTTACACAAGCCTATTGGATTGTTCTCTTGTGTCCAGATGGGTAAAACCGCCAGTGGGGTTCATGAAGATAAATGTGGATGCTCGGACCCAGGGGAGTTTGGGTTCCTTTGGGTGTGCAGCGGTTATGAGGGATTCCCAAGGCTCTTTTATTGCAGCAAATGATTGGAAAAGGTGGGGAGTGACGGATCCACTTTTAATGGAGGCTACGGCATTTCTGTTGGGTTTTACTTGGGCGCTCCAGCAAAAGGTGCGGTATGCTCAGATTGAAACTGATTCTCTCACCCTGTGCAACATGTTGTCTATAAAAATGGTCATTTCATCTCCAGTGGGTCTCCTTATATCTAAAATTCAGTCTATTCTAAACAACAATGCCCAAATTTCTGTTCACCATGTTCTTAGGCGTGGAAATGTTGTTGCTCATTCCCTGGCGGAATTGGTCTTGTCCTCTGATGAGGACCATTTGTCCTGGTGGGGTGACTCACCACAGTGTATTAGGGGAAAACTGTGTAAGGATAATTTTTTGGCAATGCATAGTTTGAGTAACTCTATCCCTAATCCTTTTCATTTTGAAAGGGAAGAGGGTTAGAGTTTTCTCATGTTTTTTATCAAAAAAAAAATTTTCTTGATATCTAAACCAACTTCAATCTGTCATGATTGACAAGAGACATCTTTATATACCGGTTTGGGAGCCAGCCCAGCTTGGTTATGTCCGATCCACAACTAGATAAGAAAGTGTTATCTAGGAAGTTTGGGTTCTGTGCCAAGCCGAAGTTCCGGTAGACCTCAGTAGCCATCCTGGGCTAGGGCTTACAGACAGTCGAAGGTTGGGAGTGGGCTAGGAATTGAAAGCTTCTAAATCCAGCTTTCAATGTGGACAAGATCAAGGTTAGCTGCAAATAGTGCCTAAACATTGACATTATTGCTGGTTTTTATGAATGGCCATCTTCTAATCTATGGATGGAGGTCCATCTCTTAAAATAAATGGGTAAGATGATGACTTGGGTGACTTCGATTTCATGTCGTGGGTAGAATCCAGTTCTAGAGCAGCTTACAGGCCTATTACTATGTTGACACGTTGCTTGGAAAAAACATGAAACGCATGAAGGAAGCAATTACAAAGTTTTTATGCATAAAATCATTTTTCCCCGTGAAATGCCCTTTATATTGGCATTGTCTATTTTTCTTAAATTGGCATCCACTTAATGGAAACCAAATGATGATGGATGGACCATCTTTTGCTCACTTAATTAGCATGCTGGGGTCTGCTAACAAATATAATCAACTCTAGACACTCATTGAATTCCGATCCATTGCACCTGAGCACACTGAATTTTTAGTACACTCAAATGTATAACCCATATTTTTATTTTTTGTAAATCTATTAATTTATGTATATCAAATTCGTATACAAATGGTGTATTTGGAAAGTGAGAAAACTTTTATACAATAAGTAAAAAATTTTAAAATGAGAAAAAATAATATGATATGATATTATAAGAGTAATGATAAGGAATAAAAAGAGTAAAATTAAAATAAATAGGTTAGTTGTATAAGTAATTAGGTAGAAATGATTGAAAAGTAGGATAGTTTATATAAAAAATGTGAAGAAATGATTAAAAAATATGACAGTTATAGAGAGTAAAAAGTTTTAATTGAAAAGTTCTATGTCAAAAATTTTATCTTTTAACATAGACACCTTAGGTTTTATTATTTTTGAAGAAGTATATATATTTTTTGAGTTTTTAAACACAAGGGTATTTTGGTTATTGAAATGACTAAGATAATTCTATGTTTAAAAATTCAAAAACATATATTTTCAAAAATAATGAAACTTTATTTATATATTTTGATGAAGATTTATATATTAAACATACTTAAATTAATGGTTTATAAAAAATTTTAAAATTTTAAAATGGGTTATACACCTAGGTGCATTAGTTCCTTGTTCAAATATTTCAAAACAAAAAAATTTTCCGCCCTAGAATATCAGCGTGCTTTGATTAGGTGTTCTGTACTGTTGTGGAGCTTCCTTGTTTGCGACTAGGCTTGTTTGGTTCAAATAGCTGGCCATTTAGTTGTTCCCACCATGCTTTCAAGTTCCAAATACGTTCTACTGCAATTTATCCAGCATTATTCAGATTGGAAGATTCAGGTCTTATTCATCATTTGCAAGATGAGTTGCATTTGTTGATTTTCACTGTTATAGATGCTCCCACAAACCATCATATTCATCTTTGAAGAATGCATATTTAAATTTGACCAAATTGGCCACTATGGGTGTACTCTAGTAGTAACTTATGCTGACTCATTGTTTACTGGTCATAGGTTTGACTTTCCCTTCTCCCGAAGGTGGTGTGAAAGTTTTTTTTTATTTCCTCTTTTTTATTAAGGTAATTGCAGTTTTTTCTCCCGTGTGGGGTATTATTGAAAATTTTCATCCATAGCGTGAAGATTATGAGTGTGCTTAAAACGTACTATGAATTGCCATTATGTACATAAATATCCATAACAAAATTGACAAATCTGTTTTCATAAAAAAAAAAAAATCGACCTAGCTATTCAAAAGCAAGTTACAAAATTAATCGATTCATTCAAGGGAAAGTGTAGCTCTTTTATGAATCCGAATCATGTTTCTTGACAAAAACATAGTTAAAATTTTGCTGTATTAGGTACCTATTGCAATATAAGTTGCAACTGGGAATTACTTTTCTTCAAGCTCCAAAGCAAAAAGTCATCCGTTGGTGATTGGTACATTGCAATCAATTCCATGGTATTACCATTTATGTCCATTTCTCTCTTCTTCACGCTTTCTAATTATTCTTTATTTGTTGAACATGTGATTATCTCAATATATAAAACACATATCTCAGAGTGGAATATTATTATTTGTCTTGATTTTTCTTGAAATAATGTTTCTTCCTTGTTTCGATGATTACTAAAAGATGAAGACAAAAACAATGACTTGTTACACTCAAGCAAAGATAAATTGGTGGCAAGAACTAGTCAGGCAGAGTAAGAATAATAAAGTCATAGATATATAGATATAGGGCTTCATTTATATGTAACAGAGTTACATAGAAGTAGACCTCTATAACTCCTTCAAAATCAAATATTTTGATCTTTGATGGAAAATCTAGTCTATTCATTATATTTAACATAATTTCTTCATCTAGAGAATCAAGTTTCATCCCAATTAAGTATATTTATGGGCCACATTTGTTAGAAAATGTATATATTCATGTGTAAATTATGAAAAATGCTAAAATATTAATTTTAAAACAGTATTTTCGACATCTAAACCATCCAAAATATTTTTTTTGTGAATAAATAATTTTATAAATTATTATGACATTCTAATACATGTGTAAATAGATCTAAGAGTTTTTCATAATTTACACATGAAGCGAACATAGTAGTTGACCCATGTAACGCTTTCAAAATCTAAAATTTTGATTTTCGATGGAAAATCTAATCTATTCATAGTATTTAACATCATTTGTTTATTTAAGAGACTAAGTTTCATCCCAATTAAGTATATTTATAGACCACATTTTTTCAAAAATATATATTCATGTATAAATTATGAAAAATTCTTAGATCTACTTACACATGTATTAGAATATCATAATACTTTATAAAATCATGCATATAGAAAGGATATTAAGACGATTTGAAGATACTACTTTAAAATTAATATTTTAGCACTTTTCATAATTTACACTTGAATATATACATTTTCTAACAAATATAACCTATAAACATAATTGATTGAGATAAAACTTGATCCCCTAGATAAACAAGTGGTGTTAAATACAATGAATAAATTAAATTTTTCATCAAAGATCGAAATCTTCGATTTTAAATAGGTTATATGAGTCTATATATGAGTCTACTTCTATATAACCTAGTTATATAAAAGCAGAGCCCATATATATGAGAAATATTTAGGTGCAACACAAATGTACCATAACAGTTGCGCAGTTGCCTCATAATGGGCCCTATATGATTATAAAATTATAATTTACTCTGGCCATTATATTTAGAATCATGTATCTATTACCATATCAAATTTCATCACTATCGGATATGTATATAGACCACATCTGAAAATTGTACAAATTAAATATAATAAAATATTTTAATATAAAAACAACTTTAAAGTAGTTTTTCAACATTTAAACCATTTGTTATGAAATTTAGGGTAATTTGCATATATACCCATATAATTTACTGAAATTGCTGATATACTTATGTAGTTTCATAAATTTCATATAACGCAAATATAGCTTTATGAAAATTATATATAACCCCATGTTAACGGTTTCTGTTCGATAGAAGGTAAAGGACGTTAGTGAATTATTTGGTTTCCTAAAATACCTTCGTGTATCCATCAAAAATCGCAGCGATCTCAGGAGCTCACCTGTGCCCATTGCCACCTCATGAGCCTTGCCCTTCACAACTTCCAAGACGGAGCTATCTATAAGACTACAACGCTGTTTCCATCAGCGACCCACATCCACTGTCATCATCTCATGGAAATCGCTTGCAAAAGCATGCAGCCATGGCCATGACGCTTCCCAACCTCTCTCAACCCACACTTTCGCCGGCCGTCCTCCACCAGTGGAATTTTTCAATTGTCTCATATGAGACATCCACCAGTAGCCCCACACAAATTGACAGACCTCAATTCTGATTTCCTTATAACAGCTAGCCTAACGATTCCATCCGAATCCCATGATTTCTTGACACCACCTTGAATGACGTTGAAAAGGCAATGTTGGTTGGGCGCACCACCACGTCCGAGCACAAATCTCCCGCCGCTTTTATGCCATTGGGATCCCCGATTTGTTTGGACTAGCCTACCTTCATTAGCATTGCCTTTCCACTTGATCCCTCATCCTATGCTTATGTTCGTGCCACAACTTCATGGTGGGATGCCATACTCTCACATTGTCGTTGCCTACCTCAACCGAAAGCTTGTAGTAGGCTTGGCTGGCCATGACAATCTTAGAATCCAACGTTCGCACCTCCATGGTTGGCCAGAGCTTTCTTTCTTCCCTAGGTAAGACATTCAACTTGTAGAGCTGCAAGCTCATCTGGTCTGACAATGATCGTATCTATTTTAGAGATGCTGGAACAGATGGTTTCTCTTGAGCCAGGCATGCTTTGACAAAGTTGTCCTTGCTGAGAGACGATGCTCGAGTGGTGGCTGTCAGCTTTGTAAGCACACCCTCTGCTTCGCTCTGTTCAGCTAGCAGCGTAGGCTCACCCTCTGGTATGCTCTATTTGGCCAGACGCTGAAGAGGCTTTGTCCGCATCTCAACCTAATTGGAATTGTCCACCAATTGCTCCCCATCTATGTCATCGCTATGAAAACTTCCTTCTCATCGTGTCTCCTGGAATCACTTCCCAGTGGCGCCTCCTCTATCACAGGCCTCCAACCTAACAAGTTGCTTGGGCTAAGATTTCTTAATAATATACATTTTCATCTGACGATGCTTCTCTTTGTGATCGACGTCTGTGCTAAGATTCCAGAGAGAAGTGACGAGCAAATGGCGCTGCACAAAGCGTTGTCAACCACATTATTTGCCGCCTCGAAACGTTCCTCATCCTCTTGGGATTCTGGCAATCCTCCCTTCTCCCCTTCTTTGTCTCCTGGGCCGTCTTCCTCCTTCTTGGTCTTCTTATTCCAGCCCTCACCATCTTCCTATCCCGCTGCTCTGCCTATCAGGTTGCCGATTTCAAGCTCTTCATCCTCACCTCCCAGGTCCTCCTTGCTGCCGTCTCTTTAATCTGCACCTCCCATGGCATCCTCAAATACGGCGTACAGGAATTCCTCTTCGTCGATCACTTTCATGGCCAAATGTTCAGGTTCCGCAAGGAATACGCTGAGAACAACTAGGCGAGCAATGCCATAATCATGGTTTTGGCTACTTTACTGTTTTCTCTCTGAAAATTTGAATTTTTAAGAGTGATTAATTAAAAACACGTCTCTTTTATGGAAAATCTTAGCCATCTGATCAACTGGAATGACCATCTACGTGAAGGCAAGAAGTAAAATACGAGAGACGAAATTGAACAATCGTTCTCTCTCTATCTCTTCTTACTCAATGGGCCAGCAGACCCTCACCATGATCGTCATTCATTAGGCAATCTTGCCCGTGCATGAAAGCTGGTGCTTCTTTGCGAATCCACAATTATCAGTGGTAAATACTTAAAAGAAGATATGTAATATGACTCACGAGGTTGTTTTTGGAAATTAAATAATTGACTAGCGTCCACTACCTTACATCTTACGGCAGCTGTTCCTATAGGGGTTATATGTAATTTTGATGAAATTATGTGGGGTAACATGCAATTTGTGAAACTATACGGTTATATTCGTAATTTTGGTTAAACTATGTGTTTTGATCCCAAAAGGCACAGAGATTTCGATTCCAATTGCCATGATTCAGAGGGACAAGAAGTATTGGGGTGACGACGCGAATGAATTTAAGCCACT
>JAXCLR010042149.1:0-18354 GCA_035584095.1 Annona squamosa | reverse complement strand
TGGAACTTAATGTACAATAGGGTATAAGAGTAAAAAGAATGAGATAGATGGGATTATTATATGAATAAATGTAAAAAATAATTAGAATAAAGGCAATGAGTAGAAAGTAAAATAATTGACTACAATGTTATTAGAACCAAATCGTTGATTGAACCGGAAAATGAACAGGTTTGGTTCGAACTGGTTAATCAAAGCGGTTTAAACTGGTGACGTTAGCATTACATATTTATGATGTAATAAATATTTAATTATTTTTAATTTGAAATAAATATATTGATAAAATTATATTTTTATAAATCCTAAATATATATGTTAGATTTTAAGAATCACAATATAAGTACAAAATTTGCTGAAAAAAATTAATAGAATGTTTTAAAAAAAAATTTAACCATGCATGTTAGAAAATTAACTACATTGACTAATATGTAATAAGCACCAATGTAACATATCAAGCAAAAATAGCCAGAAATTCTAACTTCTTTCAATGATCAAAGTTCACATATGATCCACCAGTGTAACAAATAAGAAGGCACAAGTGCAATCACAATTAATAAAGATTTAGCATAAAAAAGAAAAGTTGTTTACAAAAAACATTACAGAAAAGTGGTTGCCGAAACTAAATGCAAAACAAAGAATGGGAAAACAGAGAATGGGAGCCGGTGGTCGTCGGAACTAAATGCAAAACAGAGAATGGGAAAACAGAAAATGGGAGCTGGTGGTTGCCGGAACTGAATGCAAAACAAAGAATGGGAAAACAGAGAATGGGAGCTGGTGATCGCCGGGACCGAGTGCTCACTACTCAGTAGAGAACGGGAGCTGGTGGTCGCTGCTGGCCGTGAAATGGATTTGAGGGATCGAAGCTGTAGATGAGATGACGACCGAAACGGCTAGCTGTTGACGATTATCGGAGCTGTGCTGCTATAGATGAGATGAGGAAGATCGAAATGGCCAACTGATGATAACGATCGGAGCTTCTGTCTCAAGGAATCGACATCTCGAGGAAGACAAGACGCTGAACAGAGGAAGACTGCACGCACTGCTGACGCCTCGAGAAAGATGAGATTGAACCAGATCTCGGCCGAATGCACCACTGGTAGCCGGCGATGAGGAAGACGACAGTTACAACACGCACCGAGCAAATGGACCAGACGAAGAAGATGACCGAAAAAATGGGAAAGGGAAAGTGCTGCCGATTCAGGACTCGGTAGGGAAAGACGATTGGGTTTTGTCATTTCGTGTTTCTTTTATTTGCGAACCGGTCTAACCAGTTTAACCGTGTTTTCCGATTGAACCGGCGGTTCGGCGGTTCATGCGGTTTAATATTATCAGACCGAACCTGAGATCGAACCAGATATATGTTCGGTTCCCGGTCAGACCGGTTCGACCAGCCGGTCTGGTCCGGTTTTATCAACGCTGGTAATAGGTCCTCCAACTAACATTTCCGGTAGGGTATAACCACGGCCGGATTTACCCAAACCTGCACAATCTGCCCCATTAAAAAAAAAACAACAAAAAAACAGTTTGAGGCTTAAAATAAAGAAATGCATTTACACCTAGGACTTATGTGAGAAGTCATAAAATTTTTAATGAAAATTTTTTTACGTTAAAGCTTTTGAAATAAAAAAAAATGTAACATGATATGAATACCAAAAGAAGTAAAGAGAATAAGTTGTACGTTTTATAATCCCCCACAGGAGGTAGAATAAAATGTGAGGACACATTTTCCCAAGCCAATAATTCTTCTAATTAATAATCATATTTTTTCATTTGTATTTCATTTTTTCAGCCATTTTTCTTACCGACTTTTTTCTAAGAAACTAATTTATTCTAACTTTACTTTTATCATTTCTTACTAATCATATAATTTTAAAATATTATATTTTCTACTCTTTGCCTCATCTCAGAATCCTCACAACATGCAAATTAACAAATGTCCCTAAAGTTAAAATAAATATGTTAGAAATATGAAAAATTATATAAAAATGATTGAAAAGTAAGATAATTGTATATAAAAAAATTAAAAATAAAATTAAAAATAAAATAACTATAGTGTGTGAAAAGTTTGATATTGAAAAGTTTAAATTTAAAATGTTTCAAGTGTAAGTAAACGGAACGTGGTCGTATGCTCTCGAGAGCATTGAGATCTAAATCTACTGATTTTCAAAAATAAAAAATAAATATCTAAAATACTCCAAAAATGATAAAAATTAATTCATATGTTAAATACACTCAGAATAACAGTTTTATAAAAAAAAAATTTTAATGAAAAAATAAGTGTATGCACCTGAGAGTATTGAGAGCGCAGTGCGCCCGAGAGCATTTGACCAAACTCCTAAGCAAACACCCCTTTTATTTTATGTTTCAATGCATCTAGATATAAAGAAAGCAATTTAGTGTCAACAGGTTAGTTGGGACCCGGCCTTGCTCCGTATCTATGTGTAAAATCTTCAAACACACTGTAAAAACAAAACTATGTTCCTATGCACCTACTGCTTTTCCTAATTTGTCCGCCACTAATGCCAATGCACGCAACGGAAAGATGTAATATAGTTCTACTACAAGAGATCTAATGCAGTTCTACAACAAGCAAGTGTTAATGAAATCTTTTTATTTTAAAATGTTTTTATGGAGGTCAGTCATCTTATACAATCTTCGAGTAATTTGCAGGTGACCAAAGAATATATATTTATTTCAAAAAAATCTTTTTGTACGTATTCTATTTTTAAAAAATCTTTTATACATATGAATGTCTCATCTAGATCTTCCACGTTATGGAATTTCACAAGGCATAAGATTTATGTGGGATTTGGGTTTGGATAAATTTTTTAAAATAAAATACATATTTTTTGTTCGCTTGAAAAGCGTCTGATTATTTTATGAGCCATCGGTTAAAATCAAAACACTTTTTTCAAATCCAAACAATTTATCGTGTTTATCTATAAATTTATTATAATTCCAAAAATCAAATATATTGAAAATTCTTATATTAGGGAAAATCTCAAATATATGATAAGTCTTGCATCTAATTTTAAATATATCCATAGACTTTTGATAATTCATCTCATACTCACCTATTTGGCCCAAATAGTCATTTATACTCATGTTATTTTTTATCATGTTTAACCATATTGTTAATAACTTGTTAAATGAGCTGTTGGCACATGTTTAATATAACAGAATTGCTCATGCCCCTGATTGCTATATGAATTAATTTAAGCCCTAATTTCTATTCAAATAGAAATCAAAGCTTGAAGATACAAATTATCTTAAAAACAAGAAATTAGAGGTTGAATGGAAATTAAGGTATGAATTTTATATTACCATGAGAACTACAGGTAATTTCTTCATTTCACGTGAAAATATAAAAAGTTCACGAGTATAGTGGAAATTAAGTGTAGAACTTGTGATTGTATTTAAGATTTATCCTAATATATATTTTTGACAAAAAACTTATGAAGCGTTTGGGCAGTGGGAAAAAATGAGGTGGAAAATTGTTTAAATAGATAGAATAATAATTAGAAGTAAAAAGAATAAAGTTGAAATAAATATAACAATTGTTAGAAAATAGGTAAAGAATTGATTAGAAAGTAGAGTAATCACATGAAAATATGTTTTCACTTTCCAAAATGCTGCATAATAGTTGTCTATTCACTTTCAAAAGTCGCTAAATTTCTGACAAATATAATTTTCAATAGAATATTTTAGATATCTTGATAAAAATAAGTGATTGATACTCAACAATTAAATAGTTTAGATTTTAACAGGGTCATTTTAAAAGAAAAAGGGTTGAATGGGCACTTCCATGCATTTCTCTGCCCACCTATATCAGTCAAAATAAATAAATAAATATATTATTGTATTGGCTGTCTGGGATGCAGAACACCAAAATAATGCGTGCTGTGCGGCAGGTTTCTCCATAGAACAATCCCAGCCTCTTCAGTAATTCTTGACTAAAAAGTTAAAACCGAAAGGAAAATCACGAGTAATGGCTGGTTCTAACATTTAAGTACCTCACCCACCTTCCATGAGAGTATTCGTGGAAATTTCGGTAGCTGACAACACCAATTTTCAAGGAGAAAAGGACAGGAGTGGACTCAATGCTAATGGGAACGACTCCTCGGACCTATTCAAAATTGTAAACTTTAAATGGGCTGTGATACTGTCCACGCGGATGCAAAATTTTATTTTTAATATTTTTTCAAAATTTTTTTTAATAAAATTATTAATTTAAATGTATTTAATATGCATATCAATTTTTACTATTTTTGAATATTTATAAATATATTTTTAAAATTTTTAAATATCAGTGATATTTTTGTAATTTATGAATTATGAAAATATGGCTGATTTTAAAAATTTGAAAATCTAAAAATATCTAAAGATGTTAAAAATTGATATAAATGTTAAACATACTTAGATTAACAGTTTTATAAAAAGCTTTCAAAAAATAAAAAATACGTTAAATATACTTGGGTGTGTCAACGCTAAGTGCGCCCGGGCGTATTAGGTCATCCTTCTTTTTAGATTACTTTTCAAAAATTTAAAAGTATATTGTGGATATGTCCAATATTCACCTAACTTGTTAAGACTTTTAACTTTCATTAACTATTCTGTTTTCTAATTATCTCTTTATATTTTGTGTATAATTATTCTACTTTTCAATTATTTTTATATGTTTTAACTTTATTCTCTTTACTTTTCTTTATTGTCTATATTATATTATGTAATTATTTTACTCTTTAATCATTTCTATATAATTACTTTATCTATTTTAATTTTTCTTTATTTTTTATAATTTCATATATTATATTACATCACTTTTCCTATTTTAAAAAGTTTTACATCAAAAAATTTTCATTCAAAAATTTTAGAAGTAATATAAAATACCAAACACACTATATGTTTTAAATATAGGACGTGTTTAGTAAAATGAAAAAAAAATTCTACCAAATGTTTCTAACACACTTTTATACAACTATCAGATTCTTCAATTATTTTTACACTTATTTTCATAGAACTAGTATATTTTTCAATCGTTTTCACTTTTTTTTTTTTCACGGAACACCCTAAAATTTTAATCGTCCAGAATGAAAATGATACATGTTAAATAGTTATATTGTATTTTAATGGTATATTTGTTTTTAAAATACTGTCTTTAGATGGTACTTCATATCTATTCTATAGTTTATATAATCCGAAATATTATGTATTTGTATTTTAACTAGATGAGTCTAAAATTTTTTTATATAAATAAAAATATAAAATATCATTTTTATGGGAATAAATATATAAATTTCACCTGTTGAGTATCCTATTCACGTGATTTTCACATTCAACAGTTAAAATTATAGTACACGTATAACAGATGGTTGGATTTTTCCCCCCCAAAAAAAAAAAAAAAAAACAGGAGAAAAATAAATGGATTCTATTGAAGCCGTTCCGGCACGGATGGACAAAGGACCCGGGTCTGGACTCTGGAGATTGAAGGGTGATGACAGGAACATTGGAGGTCAAGTCGTCGTGGCGGGCGCGTCTTTGTTTTTGGTTTTTATAGTCTTCTTGAAATGATCTGTTGGACGAATGGAATCGAATACTCACTCTCATCTTCTTCACAGTGTCGTCGTGGCGTATGCGAATTGGTTGTTCTGGTCCTGGCTAGAAATATTTTCCACTGTATATGCATTTTGCCATGGAGTGGTTATCATCAAATTTAACTTAAGCATTGCATCAGCGGTCCCCAAGTAGAGATTCGTAGCATCTTCTCACATCTACCATTAATGTAGTAATTAAATCTACGGCAAAAAAAACTCAAGTACATCAATAACCACAGAGTGGAAAAGTTTAAATTTAAAATGTTCCGAGTGTAAGCAAACGAAACTTGAGCTCTCAATCCACTGATTTTCAAAAATAAAAATATATATCTAAATACTTTAAAAATGATAAAAATTGATACATATATTAAGTACACTTAGATTAATAATTTTATAAAAAATTTAAAAATGGGTGTATGCACCTGGGAGTATTAAGAGCTATTAAGCAAACACCCCTTTTAATTTATATTTCAATGCATCTAGACATATTGAAAGCAATTTAATTTATGTTTCTATCAATGCGTATGCGCATTGATAGAAATATTTCCACTATATATGCATTTTCCATGGAGTGGTTATCATCGAATTTAACTTAAGCATTGCATCGGCGATCGCCAAAGTCGAGATTCGTAGCATCTTCTCACATCTATCATAATAATTCGATTATTATGATAGATCATATGTGTATAAGACAATCTCAGATATTTTCGATTAATGTAATAATTAAATCTACGGTAAAAAAAAAACTCAAGTTACATCATTTATACTTCAATCATCATCAATATTATTATAGAAAACAAAGCTATCATCCACAGTCACAAATCACCAATACAAATAATAAAATCTCTCTTTATTATACATCCATAAATCATACTCATTGTACTATATACAACTGCCACTAGGGTAGTGCCCTAGTGGTATAGGACAAGGGCAAACAAAGTGCCAACCTTGGTTTTAGTCTTGTAAAATGCAGGTTCTTTGCATTTTTCTCTCATTGTAGGGATTTTACAAATTCTCTTCGAGGTGGGGGTGTTTACAAAATTCCCCCCATTTTGTGGTCAGGGTTGTAAAGGTACTTGATTCTATTAGACCGTCACTTAAATTATCATCCACGCAAAGAATGCATATGCATTGATCACCCCATTACATGTTATATGCTCATACCAAAATCATGCATTATATGATTTCACAAAATCATGTTGAAACACATAACTAAACTATTTTCAACAAAGGGCTTAGTCTTACATTATAAAAATCAACATGTGGTATGAAAATCTAAAATCCAAGTCAACCAAGCATCCATCCAAACGGATGGACAAAGTTTATAAATAAGCTCATCACATACTCACATTAACATTAGCTCCAAACTAGGTTATGCTACAATTTAACTCTCATCACATTTGTAATCACATTATCTATCCATTTCAAATTATTATCTTCTATTATGAACACAAGAGTTTATATTATTCTAATATCAATTCAATCATAATCCAAGCAAGTAAATTTAATATCTCTTACGAACGATATATCCCAACATCCATCCATATCAAACCATCATAGTCCTCACCATTCACAATCCAATACAATTCAACCATAGTAAATAATTTATTTATTTCACTAAGATACTATATTAACATATATATTATACAATTAGTCTCACTTAGACATTTCATTCAACATAACATGAGCAATAAAAAAGACATGAAATATTAAGAAAATTTCATAAGCTTCCATTCGTTCCATGTTAAACTCATGCGCCATTGCTCCTAATTATTTATAATCCATCATTCAAATGTTTTCCATGCAACACACACATTCTAAAAACACTAAAATCTCTAAACGATCGTAGCCCACCAAAAAATGCCTCAAACCATGAAATCAAAGTGGTACTCATGAAATACATTAAAAAAAAGAAGATTTATTTGGAAGGAAATCAACCAACAAAATCTTTAGAATACTGTATATTAAATTTCACTTGAATCCAATAAATCATACCTCTCATCCACATTTTATTAAACACTTAATAGACATAATTTGAAAATCTTAACAAACCATAATAAAACTAATATATTTTACCTCAATACATTACATTTATTAAAAAAATTTGAAATTTTTTTGATCCATGAGTTCTCACAAAAACCTCTAGTTCCTAACAAACCCTAAAAGTTCCTACACAACCTAAAACTTTAAAGTTCTCAAACAAAGAATACTAGAGTAGTTACCGTGTGCAATGATTTCTTGTTGCTCAGCAGCTGATTCCCTTCTACCACATTTTAAAAAGAAATCAAAATAGGTCCGGTTGTTAGCCTTTTTAAAAAAAATTAAATATTTTTTAAATTTTATGTTTGATGAGAATGATAGGCTTGTAGATATTTAAAATTTTATGTTTGATGTTTAACAAGAATAGTGGACTAATAATAAACTTTTAAAATTTTATGTTTGATGACAATGATGGACATGTAGACTTTAATTTTTCATATTTTTTGAGTACATAAGCTGTTCTTATATTATTATGAATGATTTAATTGTTCGACATTTCAACTATTATTAAGATATTTTAATTTTTATTGCATTAAATATGTTTAGAAATAAACTCAAGAGTCAAGCATGAGGCTTATTAGACACCTGAAGTCAGTTAATGTAGTTATTTTTTCTAATTAGTCTATTATATTTGTGCTTTGTTAGTAATTTTAAAAATTTTCTATTGATTTTTCTTGCATATTTTGTTGAGAAGATTGGAGTCTAACATATAGAGTTAAGAGTTATGAATATATAATTTTATTAATATATAATTAATTAAAAATAATTAAGTATTTAGGAAATCATAAATATATCATATGCACGTTACATGTTTAAACTGATTTATTTAGACGATCCAACTGTTTTGAACCAAATCAGTTGCTTTATCGGTTAGACTATCGATTCGGCTACGATAACATTGGTAACTATGCAATAGTGACTTTTCTGTATCGGTTTAAATTTGGTCACCGGTGAGTATTATTTCTGACGGTATTTTAAGTTCATCAGTAAAAGTAAAATATGATATACAGTGGAAATTTTTAAAAGTAACCCTCTACGTTGGTTCAAACAAATGAATATAACCTGCAACTCGATTGGTGTAAAAAGTTGTTTCAATACATGGCGGCGATTTGTTTTTAATCTTTTAAAAAAATTTTGGCATCAATATGCGCGCTTATATGACCAATAAGGTTTTAATTTTATTATTGATGTAGGCCCTACTTACGGTGGACAGTACTCTACAACAAATTTCATTATGGAAAGAGAAAATTTCCCTGGTATTCATTATATTTGGCAATTACTCTTTTTGTACCAACGACATTTCCGAAATTCCTATACCACTCATAACAGTTCACTTTTAATTTCCCATACACACATGCGATTAGTTAGGTAATTTGCGTCGTACCCCTTCTAAGTTTGCGTATTAGCATTTTAGACCCTAATAAGTTTCATCATTTGCATTTTTGCATTGACAAAGATATTTATAGGAGGAATGATTTAATAACGAAGATATTTTATATTATTTAAAATAACATAGAAATTTTTAAAAAATATCATATTTGAGTATTAAAGGAACAAATTTGGAATCGAAACCGAAACCAGGACCGACCTTATGGGTAATGGGTAAGGTAGGGTATACTAGGAACCGAAACAACAAATGGGTAAGGTAGGATAGACTTTTGACAAATAGGGTACGGGTAGGGTAGACTACTACCCGAAACAAACCAACTCAAATTGCACCCCTTAGGTAGAAGCAGAGGCGAAGGATATTGTTTTTTTATCACATCATGCTCCGTGGCCGTGCAGCTGAGGACAGAAGGACTGGCTACTTTAAAGGGGAGGCTGTTCGAGCATGACTAGCTAGGCCACAGCCATCCACGGTTGTTCATTTCAAATTTATGGCAAATGAAAGGAGCACTACCGTACCCACAAAAAATAAAAAACTAATTCACATTACTTTAATTTAGGAAAATTTGTAAACGTACATATTAATTGTTGTCATAATCCTTTATATACCTATTGTCTTTTCAATCATTTCTCCCCTGAACACTTATAAATTCTTTCCATAATTCATCCCATGCCAAGTGGGTCTGTTGCTAACACATGTGAAATGACTAATTTACCCTTGCAAATAAAAAATTGTTATGTTAATGATATTTTGTTGCAGAACCTTCGAAGAATCAGCAACAAAAGTGAAAGTGATGGAAGTTGATGATTTTGGGTGTATTTGGCAATAAAAAAAATTTCAACATAAAATTTTTCTATCTAAAACTTTTCACTCTTCATAATTATATTATTTTTTAATCTTTTTATACAATTATCATACTTTTTAATTATTTTTACATATATTTCTATACAATTACTGTACTTTTCAATTATTTTCACATTTTTTATGAGATTACAAAATACACTCATAATTTCAGCTGTTCATAATGAAAATCATATAGATTAAATAATTCTTATTAATAAACTAACAATATGTGTTTTAATGGTATATTTATTTTTAAAATATTGTTTTAGATTGTAATTAATATTTATTCTATAATTTATAAAATTTGAAATATTATATCTTTGTATTTTAACTACCTGAGTCTAAAAACTCTGTATATAGATAAAATCATAACATATCATTTTTACGTGAATAAATATATAATTTTCACTTACTGAGTATCCAGTTTATGTGATTTTCACATTCAAAAGTTAAAATTATATTTAAAGTATAATACGTGGTTGGATTTCACTTACTGAGTATCCAGTTAAAATTGTTCATGTCCCGTTGCTAGCCAATACTTACATTCACAAGTAATGCTGAAGCATCAACAAAGATACATGAGGAATCACTTAATAACGAGAAGTGATTCAATGTCTCGGGACTTGATGCGCTGAGCACGGCTGCTCAAAGCAAAGAATGTGCGGGACAACGCTGCGCGGGACGAGATTCGAGTCCCTGACCATGGGGAACATCTGACGCCAACTACGCTGGACTTAAGCATCATAGGATTGGACCTTATTATGAAAATGAACCCTTCGAAACCGGTTCGAATTTGAGCTTTTGTTAGCCCGTTCTAAATGAACATGCGATCTAAAATTTCTTCAAAATTAATGTGTTGATATATTAAATTAAGATACTATTAGCACACATCTTATACGCTCAAAAAAGAATTAATTTATTAATAAATTTTGTCATTGTTGAAAATATATACATTTTTTAATTTTAAACGCAATGATATTGTAATCATTTTCACAAGTTGAAAAGGACCACAACACCCATGTGTTTAAATTTTACTATATATATATATAGATCTCCAAAAATGTCAAATGTTTATTAATATTTTTTTTAAAAAAAAAACTAAAGAATATGCATAGAAATGAATTTTGTAACCAGTATGAAATTCCCCATCTTCTATTGGTCGTAAATGATCACAACCCATAGACGAGAGCCGATATATACACAGACGATTTTAATGGTGCCAGCAAAACTGTAGTACCTCTCAAATATAAAAACTTTGTACACAAGAATATAAAAATTAAATTGTCAAAAATATAGACAAGATTAAATAATGAAAATAAAAAAGGGTGGCTGGGCTTGTTGAATTCAAGGAAATAGATATTGCCTCAGATAAAAATCATTAAACAACATTCTTTTAAGTTTTGACATACACTCACGCACAGGCAGGCCGAAGTGTTTAATCATAACTAATTAACGAGGTTCAAATTCAGTAATGGACATATCATTGGCAGAAAAGGGGGACGTGATCAATCGAGACTGGGTCAACCGAGTTGTCCTCGTCTGTGACTCCATCTGGATGGCTATACGTTCTGGATTTGCAGTTCTAGTGTGCACAAAAAATGCAGGCTTTGAGGGCGATGGCAGAGAGACGGAGGAGCTGTTGAGCATCAGCACGACCATGGACATGGTAGGCCGCTCGCTCGTCCCTTCTTGAACGCATAGTAACGCTATGTGAATCCATCTCAGCACTTGTTGCGCTGTGCAAGACTCACGTATGGCTGGATCAACCACTTCCAGAAACGCTCCATTTTTCCAATGCTTCCAAGCCTGCAAATTAAATAAACATGCACCAATCAACAAACCTTGTACGTATTTATAAAATTATTAATGAAGTTTTGGCTACTTAATATTACATATATTGAAGAGACAAATTAATTAAGGCTAACTCAAATTATTCACTTACTTAGCTAGGAAGATCCCCGCCATCTTCTGACGTGGAGAAACTACTACTCTTCCGGCCGGATACGATCTCTAAGAGCAACACGCCGAAACTGAATACATCTGACTTGACCGAAAATTGCCCGTGCATTACATACTCAGGAGCCATGTACCCACTGAATGCAGTCAACAAATGATCAATAGATGCAGTTATACATATATACATACTTAAATATGGATTATGATCCAATTTAAAGGGTATTTTAGTCATTTTGACCCCTTTAGAAATTTATTTTTTAAAATAAAAAATAGATAAGTAAAAAGATTGTAAAACAATAAAACTTGGTATTGCATTAAATACATTTAGGAAAATATATTTATGAAAAAGATTAAAAAAATAAATATCACATAAAGGGCTAAGGGTTGACATGTGACTAGCCACATGTAGTCATACCTCATGATCCGACATAGATAGATAAATAAATTAGTTCCTGATAAATACTTCATTTTGCTTAAGTTGGGAGGAATTTGGCATCAAAGTGGAAAATAAATACTAAAATTATGATTCAATTATGAGCTGATCAGGAGGCAATTAATGCTCATACCAATTAAGGGTTCCACCATGTACTTGTAATATTGGCATAAAGCCAACTGTATGGTGAAACCATCCAAGGATCCTACCAATATTACATCATCCTGCTCTTCAATTTGGACAAGATTTAGGCTATTGCATGCAATTCTATCCTAGCAGGGGACTACTTCCTTAGTTCAACAATTTTTTCTGATAATATTGGAGGAGGAAGGGTTGAACTCTCGACTTGTGGCATGCAATTTATCATGCGCAACCAACGGGCTAAGCCTGGGTTCACCTTAGTTTAGCATCCTATGTATATGTATGTATATGAGGAACCATTCTTTGAGAATTAAGATCGATGTCTATCAAAAATGGATTTAATTTAAGGATGCTTGAAATACTTGATCGCATCTAATCTTTATTGAAAACTTCTGCAATCCAAATTCAAATTGAGGAAAAATTGGAGTGGTTGATTTGAAGAGCGGTAAAAATTATTTAAACAAGATTTCAAAATATGTTTAAGGTAGGTAGGATGTTTGTTTGGCTTAAAATAATTACTATGCGATAGGGAAAAAGAAAATACTTACTATGTTCCTGCAATACGATTGGTCCTTCCTTGCGTTTGGTCCACCCTAACAATCCTTGCCATTCCAAAGTCAGATATTTTTGGGTTCATCTCCCCATCCAGTAACACGTTACTAGCCTTGAGATCTCGATGAACAATCCTCAGTCGAGAATCTTCATGGAGATAAAGAAGCCCTCGAGCTATACCTCCAATGATTTTGTCCCGCTTAATCCAATCGAGACTTGCCCCTTCTATCGGATCTACAAACAAATAATACTGTTTCGGAAATTAAATTCGACTAATAATTAGCTAGGATGTCGTCATGATCATTTCATCGATAAACCGAGCAAAGGGAAGGGAGAAGAAGAGCCCAAACCAAAAAGAAAGTTGTCAAGGCTAGTGTTGGGCACATATTCGTAGATGAGAAGCTTTTCTTGTTCCTCCACACAACAACCCAAGAGCCTAACAAGATTCCTGTGTTGAAGTTTAGCAATTAGTGAGACCTCGTTCTTGAACTCCTGGACACCTTGCCCTGAATTGCTGGAAAGCCTCTTCACAGCTACTTCTTGTCTGTTTGAAAGCCTTCCCTACAATAAGTAAGTCAAGGTTATTGAATTGCTATCTCCTATTGAAGTGGTTTGAAATTGATTTCGTGGGCTACAATTAGTTTATTTTTTGTTACCTTGTAAACAACACCAAATCCACCTTCTCCAAGTCTATTTTCTTCGGAGAAGTTGTTAGTTGCAGCTTTTATAGTTCCCAAATCAAAGAGCATTGACTGATTTTCTTCAAGCCCATCACCTACACACACAACGAGAGTCGCGATCAGATTTGTGGATTTCCCTTTGGTCAGATATGTGCATGGCCTTAGCCATGTACAATTTCAACATGATAAAAATTCTTAATTTACGATTTTATCGTAGTAACCAACGCGGTGGCGTCGGCCGCTGATAACACTAATTTACCTGTTGCTTGATAATCTGTTACTGGAGTCTTTCTATTTCGTCTTTTGAAACAGACAACCACAGTGAAGACGAGCGCAGCTAAGATGGCTACAGGAACAGCAATAGCAATGACGATGGTGGATGTTCGAGATGAGCTTTTCCCACTTCCTGCAACAAAAAGAAATGCCTCTTCGTAAATTTCTGGCCACAGTACAATGTCTGATTTGAAGTGAAGGTCTGATGAATTCACCAAACGTGTGAATATTGAATATTGGACCTGTTTATTTACAATATTAAACTATGATTTAAAAATGAACATCGGGCTTTGTGTATTTATGATAGTTATTAAAAGTTTGATTTGAATATTGAGGCTACTTTTGATCAGAGTTTAAAAAAAACTCTCTTTCCTTCGTACTATACATTTCTTTTCATATGATTTAATATCTTAATTGTTTAATAACTTTATTTTTTTATTATCATTTTCATATTGCAATCATTTTCTTAGTAGTGGAAATAGAGTCCATCTCAACCTAACCTAAACTAACCCAACCCGATTTATGATAGGGTTGAGTTATGCATTTTTAAAAATTCAAGATCAATCATGTTAAACCATTATATTAAAATTGGCACATAAAATCATATAATGCATAAGCATTAAATAGACATCATTATTAGTTATGTTATAATTAAGTCATAAAATGAATTAATTTTTATTCCTTAACATACACGTTATCTTAATTAAGCAAAAAAATTTAAATAATGGGCATGTTCGGTAAGCTTTAAAATTTTTTCAACTAAAATTTTTCACTCTCCACATCATTTCTTCACATCTTTATATACAATAATGCTACCGTTCAATTATTTTTACAAAACTATTTGTACAAATAAGCTATCTATTTTAACTTTTTTCTCTTTAGTACTCCTCATCATTACCCTTATCATATTATATTATTTTTTACCAATTCAAAAATTTTTACACCAATAACTTTTCATCAAAAATTTTATTACTTCCTAAACACACTTGGTATATATTTATTAACTTGATTTGTAACCCTAGCTAAACCAATCTATGAGGGTTTAGTTTAGGGTTAGATTGAAGTTTGAAAAATAAAGTTGAATATATGGTTAAGTTAATTTTTACACATAAACTTGAAGTTGGAAATACATTAGCCTAAGTCAACTTGACCTAACTTACACCCATACATTTTATTATGTCTTTTTATATAAATATATTATCTATTTTATTTTTATTCTATTTAGTTTAATCATTGTCTATTATCACGTGACATCGTTTTCTCACATTTTCAAATTTTTTTCACTGGTTTACTTACTGACTTGAGAATTGGGAAACATGCATGCTTTGGAGGTTGAAGCACGTCTCAATTAAATACGGGCAGCAGCCTTTGATTAATCCATGGAGTTTATATTTGTATATTTAACAGTTTTTATTTAGTCTGTCCGGCAATTATGACGAGGAAAACGACGTTTAATTCCCACAGCTATTCTTGTTCTTTTGTCGTCATCAAGTTTATTACGAATCAGGTATTTGCGTTTACTTCTTTACGTTTGATTCTCTCAACTAATCTTATTCTTTCGTCGTTATCAATTTTATTACGAACAAGATATTTCCTTTTACGTTTTTTTTTTTTTTGGTGATTTTTCAATTTACCTCAATGCTATTTATTTTGCACAAGCAAATACTGAAAGGAAAAAAATCTTTAATTAGCAATGTACACTGGAAATAAAATTCCACAAACTTGGTTACCAATACACGCTTTATTTACAAAATACACTTCATTAATCACTTTCGAATTCTATGGGAAGATGACTTACCTAAGCACAACATATATCCCATCAAAAAAATATATATATATCATTAAATTAATTATTTTTTTAACTACAAATGTATATTATCCACGTTTAATCATTTTCCAAGGTTTAAATATGAATAAAAAATCAATTCATGAAATGCATCATGATAAAATGGAGGATGTTTTAAATTTTCTAGTAGAAATAGCAAAGAAAAATACAAATTTTCAATACTGTCGTTACTTAATTATCAATTCCACACACGATGACCACAACTGTAATACTCGCAAAGGAGCAAGTGATCTAATTACCTGTGGTGGTTGCGTTTCTTGTTGGAGGAGGAAGCGGTGGCGGTGGCGGTAGCGGTGGCGAAGCCGAATCTTCGTAGAAGCGGTATAACTCAAACCTGATATTACAGTTCACCCCAATAACTATCCCACCCACTTTTCCCTGGCAACAGTCCGTAATTCTGCCAACTGCATCCTCCAAGCATCGACTACAGTCGTTTCGTACTAGATTGTTGCCACACTGCGCAAGCCCGTAAACAGTCTGGAAGCTAGAAAAATTAGCCCGGCCCGTCGCATACATCGGCGTACCAGATGGCGCGTCAGTGGCCCTGGATATAAGTTCTCTCATCATCTCACCTAAAATCCCATTGAACGTGCTCGGGTCACTTACGTTTTGTGTAATCCATATATATACATATGGTGAATTGTCAGATGTTGACAAGATGGGCGTGTCGGAATAGCGGATGAAACAATTGTCATACCAAGCAAATCCGGTCCGGTTGGGGCAAAGAGCGGAGAGCTCTTCTCCGGCAGTTTTGAGGCAGTTGACGCAAACATCGCTGTTGGTATCGCCTCTGCATTGAGCTAGTCCGTACACCCTGTTTGCCGCCTCACCAATTGTTAGGTTGGAGAAGCGGGTGGTGGCGGCCGACGCGTTCGAGGGTAGAGAAGAGAGAGCAAGGCCGCGGTTGACGGCGAACGTGCCATTCGAAGGTATTTTTGAACAGTCGAGACTGCGAGGATCTGCAGCAGCAGGGGTAGGAAAATGGAATGAGAGGAATACCAGCAGATACGAAGAGAAGGAAACTGCACAAGCTTTTGCACTCCTCATGCTTCGGTGACGTGCTGCAAAAGACGGAAGGAGGGGATGCTATAAAGGATATGCTTATCGACCTCGACAAGCTAATCGACGGCCATATTCCAAATATTAAAATATTTTCACATTAGTTTAATCTTGCTTATTGAATTTTTAATCTAAATACTAGGAGACTGTGCTACTAATATAAATGAGAGACATGAGCTTCTCTAAATAAATGGGATACAAAAGCTCCTTTCCTTAGTCTAAAACCAATGAATTAGCATATTAGTTAATGTGTCATTCGGCTGAAGTACGTCTCTGGTCACTATGTAAAGTGATAATTGACAAACTTATTTGTTAATTTCACTATAGGAATTTTAACCGGTATGCAATCATAACATTTGATGCTAATGACTACAAATTATTTACAATGTGTTCAAAGGATGTGGGAGTTTGAACGTGATGTTTATGAGAACAGATTTTTCATTCTGTGATAATTTTTGGCTTTTTGATACAATTGTTCTTTTTCTTAGGATGTGTTTGGGAAGTAATAAATTTTTAATAAAAGATTTTTGTGTAAAAGTTTTCAAATTTTGTAGAAAATTATGTAATATCATAGCGATAATAGTGAAGAGTAAAGAAAATACAGTTAAAATAGATATATTAATTGTATATGTAGTTATGTCGAAACAATTAAAAAGTAGAGTAGTTGCACATTAAGATGTGAAAAATAATTAAAATATAGGTTAACTGTAGAAAGTGAAAAATTTTAAATTAAAAAGTTTTATAGTTTTCCAAACACCCTCCTAGTACGTATCATTATATTCTCATTTTATTTTTACATTCCATTCAAACACTTTTAATCTTTTAGAATTCAACTATTGATATAATTAAAATTCATCGGTTTATATTGTTGAACTTAATTTGTTTATCATTAACCAAAATTGTCCCAATGAGAGTATTGAAATTAAGTTTCATCCTCATAAAAAATGTGCATGGCTCATCTATAAAATGTATAAAATTAATATAATAAAATTATTACTTTGCACAATAATTTTGAAATTATCTTTTCAACATCTAAAGTATATGAAACAACTATGTTCAATCCCACTATTTTTTTTTATTATTATTGGTAATGTTCGATCCCGCCATTTTCTTGACGGAAAGGGTGAATTTTGCAAAAACTCTAGTTGACGGACCCCTCCGGATCGCATCGCGCTTCGTGCAACCACCCATGGAAAAATCAACGACTGTGTGGACCCACGTTTTGATTAAAATTTCATGGTCCTCCGCGTGGAAAATCACGACGAGTAAAGAGTGGGCTGAGTCTAAAGACTACCTATGGTCTCATATGTACGGCCATGCCCTTTCTTTCTCTGGACCAGTTGGCAACCGCATGAGAGCTCCTTTAATCAAAACAACACTCGGTTGGTTTTCCAGGCTGCACAGCTGCGTACAGATCCCGGCCCCTTTCGGTAATTATTAGGATAATATCCAAATAGACCTCCCTAGTTTCACAAAAATTAAAAATATACTCATCTAATCTCAAAAATTTCTAATAATTCTACAAAGTTTGACCATGAATTTGTATATCTACT
>JAXCLR010042125.1:0-18358 GCA_035584095.1 Annona squamosa | reverse complement strand
AGTTCCACTCCAATCACACACTACTTTGCTTACACTTGATCTTAGTTACCCAAATTAAATCAAGTTTAATACAACAAGAAATAGCAAAAGAAAGTTTCTACACGTTACTGTTGTGCAGACGCAGATTTGGCATAGAGAAGAACTTGGACAACAATGATAATGGTTCACCAAGTAGCTTTTGCCAGTTTGGAAGCAAAGCTCTTCTTCTAGATGTTAGTTTGATCACTTTTTTCTCTTAAATATGGGAGTTATGCTCATTTAATGACTTCTCAGCTACCCTCCTTGTTCATATTGATTGTCTTTTATAATTGTGGAGGGAATCCGAACGTTTGGATGTAGGTAGTGCGCATTTAATGCGCCAACGTTTGAAAATTTTCCGACCGTTGCAACCCAAGTCGCAAGTGGAGTTCACTTCGGGTGCGACTTCGCCCAAGTCGCAGATGGAGTCGACTTCGGGTGCGACTTCGCCCGTTTGCAACTTCTTTAAGTTCCAGTCTGGGTCGACTTGGTCCTCGACTTGACCCAAGTCGCAGGTGGAGTCAACTTCGGGTGCGACTTCACCTCAGCAGCTTGCTTGATGAACTTGAAATCTTCATAGATGACTGTGATCACTTAATTTTCTTCATATTGATTGTTCTCTCTTGATTTATATCTCTTTACATAGAACACCTTGGATTCCTTTTCTTGAGTTCTTGAGTACTTGAATCTTGGAATGCATTGCTTGCTTGAATTTTTTCATGCTCGGTTGTTCTTCCCTTGATTTATATTTCTAGGAACACTGTATGATCATTCTAGCTTGATGTCCTTTAGCTCAATGACTTGCAAACTTTGAATCCTGAGTCTTGAATCTTTGTATGCACAAACAAGTCCATCATATTTTGATTAGAATAGTTGAGTTCATGCATCTTGCTTTCTTTGGACTTGGATTAGTCTTCATATGTTCCAAGTCGAACATCTAAGTCGACTTGTTCTTCAACTTGACTCAAGTCTACCTTGAAGTCAATCTAATTTCTGTTTTGACTTCTGAAGTTCCTGCCCTGTCTGATTGAAGTCGATGCTGGTGTTGACATGGTCTGCGACTTCACCCAAGTCGTATGTGAAGTTGACTTGGGATGCGACTTCAGTGGCTTTCATTCTCGATTTCAACTTTGGACAAAAATGACGCCGCTAAGTTGCTACTGGAGTCGACTTGGTCTGCGACTTCACCTCAAGTCGCAAGCGGAGTCGACTTGGGATGTGACTTCGGCTCCTCTCATTCTTGATTTCAACTCTGGACGAAAACAGCGTCTTGAAGTCGCTGCTGGAGTTGACTTGGGGATCGACTTGGCCTAAGTCGATGCCTGAGTCAACTTGGAAATCGACTTAACTTACCATGCTTCATATTCTTCAAATTTATAACCTTTAATCATTTTCACAAACATGTTAGTAATAAAAAATTACTCAAATTGATTTGTTAATCATCAAAACATAGACTTGGCCTATTTTCCACATATTTCCAACAATCTCCCCCTTTTTAATGAATGACAAAACCGATTTGAGTGTATACCTTTCAATGTCTTTCAAACATGCTAGTTTTGCATTTTGAAGTTTTATCATACATATCTCACTTTAAGTAAATCAATTTAAAAACTTCATGCAAACATTTAAGGCCTAAAAGCATTTAAATCCGATACTACTCAAATTCTAATCTATTCTCCCCCTTTTTGTCAATTGATCAAAAAATAGAGATGAAAATGGGGTATCCTTTGAGAATGGCAAGGCTACTCCCCCTAAACCTATGTTCCCCCTCAGCTTGTGCTTTTCAAAGTTAATTCAAGCGTACCCATATCATTTCTAATTTTATAAAATGACTCTTTTGCTAGAGCTTTGGTAAAAATATCTGCAATTTGATCTTCTGTTCTTACATATTCCAAACGTATGTCATGATTTTCTACATGTTCTCTAATAAAATGATGTCTAAGGTCTATATGCTTGGTCCTAGAATGCAATACTTGATTTTAGTTAAACATATGGCACTAGTATTATCATGTCTAATAGGTATATCTTTAAAATCCATGCCATAGTCCCTAAGATGTTGTTTCATCGAAAGCAATTGGGCACAACAGCTCCCGCCGACAATATATTTGACTTCCGCCATAGATAGAGAAGCACTAGTTTGTTTTCTTAAAAACTATGAAACCAACATGTTCCCAAGAAACTGACATGTTCCACTAGTGCTTTTTCTATCTACTTTGTAACCGGAAAAATTCGCATCTGAGTAGCCGATTAGATCCAAATTAGAGCCCTTTGGATACCAAAGTCCTATGTTGGTAGTATCTACTAGATATCTGAAAATTCTTTTTACAGGTACCAAGTGTGATTCTTTTGGACATGATTGAAATTTAGAGCACATACACACACTAAACAATATATCAGGCCTAGAAGTAGTTAAATATAATAAAGAATCTATCATGCTTCTATATAATTTTAAATCGACTGGTTTGCCTTTCTCATCCTTGTCCATTTTAATGGTTAAGCTCATAGGCGTATTCGCACCTTTGCTATTTTTCATGCCAAACTTCTTCAACATTTCTGTGATATACTTGGACTAGTTTATGAAGATCCCTTCACTTGATTGCTTGATTTGTAGTCCAAGGAAGAAATTCAGCTCCCCCATCATACTCATATCAAATTCTTTCTGCGTAAGCTTAGAAAATTCTTGACAAAGAATCTCATTAGTAGCACAAAAAATAATGTCATCTACATAAATTTGAATAATCAAGATCTCTTTTTTTATACTTGATAAATAAAGTGGTGTCTACCTTTCCTTTTTGAAAGTCATGATCAATCAGAAATTTGCTTAATCTTTCATACCAAGCTCTTGGAGCTTGTTTTAAACCATATAATGCTTTGGTTAACTTGTATACAAATTAGATTGATCTTTCTCCTCAAATCCAGGTGGTTGTTCAACATACACCTCTTCATTTATATACCCATTTAAAAATGCACTTTTAACATCCATTTGAAATAACTTAAAGTTCATGTGAGATACTAAAGCTAGTAAAATACGAATGACTTCTAATCTAGTAACCGGGGCATAGGATTTCTCAAAGTCTATTCTTTCTTCTTGTGAGTATCCTTTTGTCACAAGTCTTGCTTTGTTTCTCACCACAAGTCCACTTTCATCTAATTTGTTCCTAAAGACCCATTTGTGCCGATGACAGTGCAGTCCTTTGGTCTTGGAACAAAATGCCAAACTTGGTTTCTTTTAAATTGATTTAGCTCTTCTTGCATTGTTATGATCCAGTTTTCATCATCAAGAGCTTGATCAATAGTGGATGGTTCAATTTTGGATACAAATGCGTATTGTCCACAAACATTTTATTTCGACCTTCTAGTCTTTACACCTTCATAGGCATTCCCTATAACTTACTCAATTGGATGGACATTTTTGAACTTTAAATCAGTTAGAGGTTTATAGGAATTATTACCTTCATTTACCCTTTCCTCAATGGAATCTTCTTGCTTTTCCACATGTAGTTTTTCAAGGCTACTGTTAAATCATCTGTATCACTTAAATCATCTTTTCTTTTGAAGTAAGGATTAATTTCATCAAAAACAACATGTATCAATTCTTCTACAACTTAGTTCCGTTTATTGAATACTCTATATGCGTTGCTATTTGATGAGTAACCAAGAAATATTGCCTCATCACTCTTAGCATCTAGTTTTCGCAAGTTGGTTTTTCCATTGTTCAAAACATAACATGTGCAACTAAAAGCATGAAAATATAAAATATTTGGTTTTCTACCTTTCCATAGCTCATATGGGGTCTTTTTCAAGATTGCTCTAATGGTAACTCGGTTTAATACATGACAAGCTGTACATACAGCTTCACCCCAAAATTTTTTGAATAATTTACTCTCATTTAGCATTATTTTAGCCATCTCTTGTATGGTTCTATTTTTCCTTTCAACCACTCCATTTTGTTGTGGTGTTCTTGGTGTAGAAAATGTGAGATGAATTCCTTTTTCATTACATAATTCTATGAATCGTTTATTTTCAAACTCACCATTATGATCACTTCTAATGGTTATAACAATACATTATTTTTCATTTTGCACCAAGTTTACAAAAGTTGCAAACATAGAGAAGGCTTCATCTTTGCTAGTTAAGAGAATTACCCACGTGAATCTTGAAAAATCATCAACTATTACAAGCACATATTTCTTCCCACCAATGGTTAAAATGTCTGATGACCCATATAGATCCATGTGTAGTAAGTCAAGTGACCTAGTGTGGAAATCTCCTTTTTGGTAAAGAAAGGCATTTTAAGTTGTTTTGACAATTGACATGTCTTGCAAATTTTATCTTTGTCATATTTCAATTTTAGCAATCCTTCTACCAAATTCTTTTTCCATAGGGTTTTAATGTTTGACATGTTTACATGTCCAAGCCCATGGATAATTGTTAATGGCCATTAGACATTGACCATTTAGTTCATCAAGTGAAATCAAATATACATTTTCATGTCTTTTTTCGCTAAACATGATATGTTCTCCATCAAATACATTACATATAGATGATTCAAATATAACCTTGTATTCTTTGTCACATAATTGGCTAATGCTCATTAGATTGTGCTTGAGTTCTTCAACAAACAACACATCCTCCATACATGTATTTAAAATACTATAAATGTTTCTTTTACCTCTAATTTTACCTTTCTCATTGTTATCAAAAGCAACAGTTCTGTCGTTGCAAGGCTTAAGTTTATGAAATAAACTTCTTTCTCCGATCATATGCCTCGAGCAACCACTATCTATGAACCAAACGTTGCTTGCCTTTGCCTTGAGATATATCTGAAAAATGAACGAATAAATCTTATCTCTTTGGTACCCATTTTATTGGTCCACTTGGGTTAGTAAACTGATTTAATCTTTATTGTTCTAACTTTGAAAGTCCAAATCTTGTGTTTCTTGGAACCAAAACTAGTTTTGCACTATGGTCATATAATTTCTTAAAGTTGCATCTATGAATCTTATGACCCATCTTGTTACAAAAATTGCAAGTCATTGGTAATCTAAGAGTAAGCCTCCAAGTATATAGTAGTTCAAAAGTTAGCCTTCTAGTCCACATAATATGTTTCCCTTTGGACTTGTAGATAGGTGTAGTTTGATTTTTCCCAAGTGTTGGCTCACTTAATTTGCTACTTTCTCCTTGCTCAAATGTTGACTATCCAAGAGCTCTTCTATTGTTTTGAGAGGTCATGTTTAGAAACATTTTCACATTTTCTTCTGGATTAGAAAATTTAGCTAATGATTCATTTAAGGATTCATTTTCCTTTTTCAATTTCTCCACTTCTTTCAAAAGTAAATCATTTTCTTCTTCCAATTTCTCCACTTCTTTCAAAAGTAAATCATTTTCTTCTTTCAATTTTGTTGCTTTTTCGTCTAATTTTCCATTCATAATAATAATGGAGTTACATTGTTGTCTCTTTAATGATAACTTATTTCCTAGTTTTTTGATTTCCTCATACAATGAATCGTATGCATGTTGTAATTCTTCTAATTTAATACATTTGAGACATTATTGAATAGAAGAATAAGTAGATTGAGAATGGCAAAGTTTGGAAGTTACATCTTCATTACTTATGCACTTTGTTGAGGTGGTTTGCTTTTCCAAAACTTCCATTGTGTTCAAACACAATAAATTTTCTTCTTGCTCAATCTGTGCTATGAAGCATATTCTTGCACAATTTGCCACTTCAAAATCGTTGGTTGAGGAGCTACTTGTTGATGAAGTTTCTTCATTCACGTACATTCCTCTTCCCTTTGGCCTTTGAAATTTTTTGCTTTCATATCCTTCCTTCATCTCTTGATGATCCTTTGATTTTTCTTTCGATGTAGGACATTAAGCTTGCATATGTCTCATACTGCCGCATCTATAGCACTTTGTGACCTCCTTCTTCTTCTCTCTTCGTGGTCTTTCTTTGAAATCTTTGAAGTTCTTTTCTTTTCTCACAAACTTTTGAAATTTGTGGGTAAGTAGAACAATGTCTTCATCATCATTGTGAGATGAGGAGATGGACTCATCCGAGTTATGGGTGACTCTTAGTGCAATTGCTCTCTTTCCTTTGTGGTGATCTTCATTTCTTTTCTTGATTAGCTCATGTGACATTAATGAGCTAATAAGGTCTTCTAGCTTCAATGCATTGAGGTCCTTGGCTTCTTCTATCGCAGTAATCTTTGTAGTCCAAGATTCCGGTAGAGCTCTTAGGTTCTTCATGACCTATTCAGATTCGGGGATAGCTTTTCCAAGACCTTTCAAAACATTAGTGATTTTAGAGAATCTAGGAAACATTTTAGAGATATTTTCTATTTCTAGCATTTTAAAGCTTTTCAATTCTCCTATCAAAATATTTCTCCTTGTCCCTTGGACTTGAGAGGTTCCTTCATAGATAGATGTTAAAGTATCCTACATTTCTTTTGCGGTTAGAAAAGAGGATACTCTATCAAATTCGGAAGCGGTAAGAGCACAAAACAGTGAGTTGATAACTTTAGCATTGCTCTTAACAGTTTTTACTTCCTCATCAGTCCACTTGGAAGCTCTTTCATTAATAGGCAAGGTTACACCATCTTGGATTACAATCCAAGAGTCCATATCTGTCGCCATGATGAGTTGTTTCATACGTAGCTTCCAATAGCCGAAATTGTTCCCGTCAAACAATGGTGGCTTAGTAAAAGACTGGCCTTCGGCAAATGCGGGAACGGAAGTCGATTGGAATGCCATATCAATAGATCTCTTTGGTATAACTCAAAGACCTGCTTTGATACCACTTATTGGTCTCAAGTTAATGGTAAATATCCAAGAGGGGAGGGGTGAATTGGATAATTAAAAATTTTCAAATTAAACAGAAATTTTACCTTGGATTAATCTAGTCCCCTTTATGAAGAAATAAAACGGAAAGCAATATAGTGTTGAACAATAAAAATCAACAGGCAAGATTTTTATAGTGGTTCGGGCAACCTCCCTACTCTACTCTTCCAAGCTCACACCTCTTGTGACTTAGGTTCCACTATTGTATTTCACAAATAGAACTAGAGCCACTGCTCTCTTCTAGATTTCAGCTCTAGGGGGCATCAACAACTCACAGCACAAGTAGGTGACGAGTTCCACGCCAATCACATACTACTTTACTTACACTTGATCTTAGTTACCCAAACTAAATCAAGTTTATTATAATAAGAAATAGCAAAAGAAAGTTCTTACACGTTACTGTTGTGTAGACGCAGATTTGGCACAAAAATGAACTTGGACAGTAATGATAATGGTTCAGCATGTAGCTCTTGGCAGTTTGGAAGTAAAGTCTTCTTCTAGATGTTGGCTTGATCACTTTTTGCTCTAAAAGATGGGAGTTATGCTCATTTAATGACTTCTCAGCTACCCTACTCGTTCATATTGATTGCTTTTTATAATTGTGGAGGGAATCCGAATGTTTGGAGATAGGTGGCGCGCATTTAATGCGCCAATGTTTGAAAATTTTTCGACCGTTGCGACCCAAGTCGCAAGTGGAGTCGACTTCGGGTGCGACTTCGCCCAAGTCGAAGATGGAGTTGACTTCGGGTGCGACTTCGCCTGTTCGCAACTTCTTCAAGTTCCAATCTGGGTCGACTTGGTCCTCGACTTGACCCAAGTTGCAGGTGGAGTCAACTTCGGGTGCGACTTCACCTCGACAGCTTGCTTGATGAACTTGAAATCTTCAGAGATGACTTTGATCACTTGATTTTTTTCATATTGATTGTTCTCCCTTGATTTATATTTCTTTGGAGCGCTATATGAGTATTTACATAGAACACGTTACATTCCTTTTTTTGAGTTCTTGAGTTTTGGAATGCGACTTCAGCACCTCTCATTCTTGATTTCAACTCTGGATGGAAATGGCGTCTTGAGGTCACTGCTGGAGTCGACTTGGAGATCGACTTGGCCTAAGTCAATGCCTGAGTCAACTTGTAAATCGACTTGACTTGCCATGCTTCATATTCTTCAAATTTATAACCTTTAATCATTTCCACAAACATGTTAGTAACCAAAACTTATTCAAATTGATTTGTTAATCATCGAAGCATAGACTTGGCTTATTTTCCATATGTTTCTAACAAAAATATATTGAAAATATTTATACGGATACTTTTTAAAAAGGATTTAAGGATACCAACCCAACAAGATAACTGTTCAAAAGAAATTGAGTTTTTGGTTGCTAAAATAGTATTCAAATTATTATGCAAGCTCTTCTTCACATAGAAATGATAGGGATGATAAGTGGACTAGTATATGATACTAGAATGGATAAAAAATAATATAATTGTGTATCCTTTGTATACGAAAAGCTTTGAAATAGAAATAAGTAAAATGTTATGAGAAAAGATTCTTTTCATGCATATGGAAATATTTTGAAATCCCTTATCATGATGATTTTAAGATTTATTATAAGCAATACTTTTTGAAAGATCTTTTTCTCAAACATGACAAATGTTTATCAAAATATTTTACTTAAACATTTCTAAAATAATTTAAAGGTGGTCATCCTAACATTAGAATTCAAAAGATATTTATGAAAACATGTGTAAAGTGGTTGTGCTCACTTTACAAGTTGCTAAAAAGGACATGAACCAGGGTTTATGATGTTTCATGAAATCATGCTAGCATATGTATATATATGATGATGTATGGTGTACTAGAATAATGAATAGGTCGATTGTAGAGACGATCATAGATGGACCGAAGCCCACTCTACATATAATCAAGTCGCTAAGGGAAGGCAGGAGCCCAGTGGCGCCCTCCCTGGGATGGAAACAAGTTCAAAGAATAGCTGCCTGGCTAGCATGCTGTTATATGATAAATTATCTTCCAAAAGGTAGAATATTCACTTGGTAAGTGTCACTACTAGATGAAGAGAAATACATTTGTATATGTTTTGCTTTTGAAAAATCCAGAAACTAAGATATAAAATTATTTATGCAAAAAATAATCCAAAATGGGGTTATATGAGCTTATATGAAAAAGTTTACCCTAAAAATAGGGTGTTTTACACCAAAAGTGTAGACATCAAAGTTGAGATGAAAAAATTCTATATAAATGCATTCATGAAAAAGGATTACATGCATATGCCTTGTTTGGTTTAAACAAGCCCTAAAATGGGGTCACAAAAAATGATTTACAAGAAAAATATTTTTTGGACATAAAAATGTCCATTACTAAAAGGGGTTTATGAGGAAAGAGGAAAAAGTTTTAGAACATAAAAATGTCCACTGCCAAAAAGGGTTTATGTGGAAAGAGTTTTAGAATATAAAAATGTCCATTGCTAAAAAGGGTTTATGTAGAAAATATTTTAAAACATAAAAATGTCCATTGGCAAAATGAGTTTATGTGAAAAATGTCTTGAGACATAAAACAACCATTTAAGAACAAAGAAAATTACCTAGAAAGGTTGTACATATATGCATCGCCTTTGAAAAGCCCAAATGTGAATAAAAGGTTTATATGAATAGATGTTTATGAAACTGTTTTATAGAAAAATACTTGTCAGAAGATAAAATATTTGCTTATTGAGTTATCACTCACAATTTGTTTTTCCAAATCTTAGATAGATTGAGGGATGCTCAAGAGGTAAAAAACCTGATCATGTGAGGAAAGATATAAGATGATATTCATGTGTGTGCTAAGTAATTAGCTTTGTATATGGAATGGAATGACCAGAAGTACAAGGTATGTTAATTTATGTGAACTTACTAAAAATTCTAAATTCTATATGAACTGATGATTGGATGTATGTGTATGGTTATGTATGTCAAATACTTGACTATAAATGTATTTTTATGATCATGACATGGCTAGGTTGATAAAACCAATAATGTAATGGAACAAGACGAAGTTTACAAATGATATGTGTAGCTGATGATAAATGCTAGAATCTAAGATTATGAACAAATATAAGAATTACAAGGGGAACCAAGTGGTATTTTAAAATGCCAAGTGTGATGAAATACAAGTGCATCGCAGTTTGTAAGATAAATGGAGTGAAATGTGATGAGATCAATGATGAAGGGAAAAGGAATGAAACAAAATTTTTTTTTTGGCCAAGATCCAATTTAAGAACCCGCTGCGTAATCAGGACAATAATCCTGACTCGTATTTACCAATCAATAATGATCTTGGAGTAAGGCTTTGTGTGACGCCTCAGGTAGGGGGCGCCACATTTACCAACTCAATTAACCGATTCACAGGATCATAAAGACTTGATGGGACAATGGTAAAGAGAACTATAATTTTTTTCATAAACAATTCCCCTCACATATTTCAGGGTATCTAGGGAGACATTGTCATGATTTGCACAAGCTAAGTGGTCAAACCTTATTACCGCTATACTTTTTAGCTCAAAATTTAAATTCAATGTTGGTTCAATTAAGTGATTATTTTGGGTTCGAGAAGAAAAATTCACATTCAGACTCAATAGGGATGAACAACGGTTATGCACTTAAAGATAGGCTCATAAGAAGAAGGAATGCCTTAATCATGTCTTACAAACAAGTCAAGTTATCATTAGCTTTGAAAATCCCTCAACCAGAATTAGATTTTCATATACATGGGAAAAACTACCTTTTCAAATGACCAATTGTGTGTATTAGAAATAACCTTCGACAAATTAAAGAGGATTAATCCGATTTTGAAAGAAAACCGAACTGGTTACTTGGTATCTCAATTTCACCAAATAATCAAAAACATAAATATGAGCATTTTCAACAAGTACATGTTCAAAAATAAATTCAGCATCTCACTAAAATTTAGTTACTTGCATAACTCAAAATTTTAGAAATCCCAATTGTGGTCTGCTTAAAGGAATAATCAATAGTTTAAAGTGGAGTCGAAATCAATCTAGCATCAACAGGCATACACATTTTCAACAAAATTTAGCAAAATTTTTTAAAAAATGTGAAAAATTCAGCACAATATTCATTCATTATAGTATTCTTTCAATCAAAAGGGTAAAAAAGAACTAATACAAAAATTCAACACAATATCCATTTGGCATAGTATTCTTTTAGTTAAAATGGTAATCAAAGAAATAATTCAACGTATTCACCCCAAACATTAAAATTAACATTGTCCTCGATGCCAAGGACAATTTTTTCAAACAAACATGAATCAATAAGCATGTACTTTGAGTGATATTTATCAATTTTCTTGTTAATTTTGAGCAGGCTTTCAAATTACATTCTTCCTGAGCAAGTTCTTGCAAAACACCAAACGAAAACTCCAAGTCAAAAAGCATCAAAATCCTAAAAATAAAAAAAACAAAAATACTAGAAAGGAACTAATACTTTCCCAACTAAACGCTGGATTGCATCCCATGCTGTGCTAAATTTAACGTCTTCAACCAGACTATTGAAATTGGGTCAACCAATACCCAATCTTTCAAATACAAGTTCATACGGATTTTTTTCTAAGTTCTCTTGTGTTGCATTCCATATGCGTGTGAAACTTGGACAATCACCAGACCTGATATCCAACAACTCTTTCTGTAGCATCATCTTGTTATGGTTTCCTACAAAATCATAGATGTTGTTAGTATCTAAATAAGGATTTAAATAAAAATGGAGAGAAAATTTCCCAAAGTTATTTCCATCAATGTCCATCTCTTTAGGATTAATGCAATGTTCATCTTCTCGCTGGGAAAAAACTAATGATGACTTGTGCGACTTGAAAGGTATAGATGATTTTTCTATTTTTGCTTCCTCAGATGTGTTGATCATCATCTCTTTCTCGCTGCTTTCATCTTGAACTTCCTCAGGCTTTGACTGATTTGGAATTTGCACATTGCCATTATCCTGCACCTCACTCTCCTCTTGATTCTCATATTTCAGAACGACTTCGTGATATGCCTGTTTGGAAACTGCAGTTGTTCATTAGCATCAATTTCATCCTCCATTTGATCTTCTTTTAATCGAGATGATTTCATCATAATCCTTAGAAAAATACATAGAGTCCATGCATGGTTGACTACGAGGTTTGCTAGATTTCTTATTTAGATGAATGACTTATTGTGAAATTTGTTCTCTTAGAATTAGAAGCTGCTCATTCATTTTATCAAGTTCTTGAAGTAGTTTTAAGATTTTATCTTCGGCAAATTCTTCAGGCTCTAATGCAACTATAAGTGGAATGGGCAAAAAATATTTTTTTAATAAATTTTCATAGAAAAATTCATGAGTTTGAGGTTGTGGCGCCCGAACTGGGGTGTCTAGAAGACTTACTCTGGGATCTTATGGATTGGTAAACGTGACTCAGGATTGTTGAACTGATCACATGGTCGGATTTTTAATTGGATCTCATCTAATATTTTTTTCTTTTTTTTTATCACATAAGCATATACTCATCATCATTCATAATGGACTTATCCATATCATCATAAGTCATCAACTTCTTATATTATTCATAACTTCATAATTTCATACAACTTATGTCCTTTTTCATCATATCCCATTAGGACATTTATTCATACAAAAATCTACTAACCTTTGTAGACTTCTCTTTTCCTTTAGTAACACATGCCCTTCATCTCTTGGCTTTCCCTACACCTGTCTTAGATTGGAAAAACAAAACATAAGTCGAAACTTAATAAGCAAGCATTTTTCCTTTCATAAACTATCAAATGCACAGAAATATTTTCATAAAAATTGTTTCATAAACATTGGATGTGCAAATATTTCTTTTCCATTCCTGAGATAAACCTTCATGTGTGGGTACGCTAGTCCGGGAAACATCTCACATAGCATGGTCCATTACGCCAGCTTCTCGAACTTGGGCTCGTCAAGGGGACCTTGCGTACCCTGATTACCTTACTGGTCTCCTACATGCACGACTTTTGATTTTCCCGACATTATATAACTCTCACATTAGGTAACTTGTCATTCTCATGTAGAGAATTATTTGCACTATCCCTTTAAAACATCATTTCAAATTCATGCTTTCCTTTTTAATCCATGAAAGAAAATGCAATGCATTCATTCACACATAATATTCATTTCCCTCCACCTCTTGGGAGGATGCTGTCGGCACATAGCCCATACGAGTCGGCAATAGTGAAGGAGGACTCTCTAATCCGCTTTCTACTTCCACCAAAACTTCTTCGTTATGCATCATATATGTGCACATGTCTATGAATATGACATGATATCAATATGTTGGCATGACTTTTCATAAAAACTCATAAACATTCATCATTTCAAAATATTATAAGAATGACCACCCTTAAATACATTTCATAAATACTTGAGAATAAAACATATTTTCGAAAGGATTTGCTTGCTTACCTTCTCAGTCTGTGTATTCAACCTTCTCCTTTCCTCTTCTTATACAAGAAAATTGGATATTTTATCCATCTATTCCATGTCTTAGATTGCTTTCCATGCATGCTTTATGATCACATATTACCTCATTTTTATAGAGGTTATCCCTTTATAAATACTTGGTGATTACCTCATTATATGGATTTTTATCCATAAATTCTTAAAAATTAAATCCATACATCCTTATCAAAATAAATCTTAATTTTTCCCAAAATCGCATTGTTCACTATTCATAGTTACTGTTCATGTTTATTATAACAGTTACTGTTCATAATGTGTTGGTCATTGTTCATGGGTTTCAAAAATTGATATTTTTTTCAAAAAATAAAAAATACCATGGCATAGCTCTCAATTAGTTTATCATGGAAAATTTCATGAATTTCGAATTTATCATCATTCATTTGGCCAATTAAATCTTTTTCTCCATATACTAAATTCATCATAATTTCACTTAAGCATAATCCTTAAATCCAAAAATCATAATATCAATATATCATTCCAACATCATAACTATCATAAACATTCATCCCAAATCATCATTTAGCAATATTGGAGCATTATTTACTCATTTTATACATGATTTTCCTGAATGCACTATTTGCAATCCATATTTTTGATGCTTAGCCATAATTCCATTTGGTCATTATAACTATACTTATTTTCTCATGCTTAGGCATTATCTAAGCATGGTTTTACCTCACTTAACACTCAAAAGAAATTTGGATAGAATCCCCTCACCTCAAGTGGAGAATTCTCTTCCTACTTGGCTCTTTCTCTCTCTTTCCTTCTCTCTTTCTTTCTCTAAAGGCCAAAAACGTGTTTGGGGCTGGGAATGCTTGAATTTCTCAAACTTGGAGCTGGGAATAGTGTGCCTTGGTCGTTCACCCAATTGCCCTATTTATAGTATTGTATTTTTTTACATATTTGCAATTTACCCTATAGCTCCATGGGTTAAATTCTAAATATTTTCTTCAAAATCCATAAAATTTCTTGAACCATGTGCAGCCTCCTGTACTACTGTTCATGGCCCCCTAGATTCCTATTTTAATTAGTTTTATTTCATTAAAAATGTATATTTTAAGCTTAACTCATCCAAACTGTTGATCTTAAGATAAGATTGATCTTAGGCAATTGATTTTGGCTCCAAAATCCATACATGTCAACATCCCAGCTTCTCGTTGGTTTAAGTGAAGATTTGGTTTAATTAATTTGATTTTTAATTAATTAAACATAACCCAAAAATCGAATTATAATAAATGAAAAGTGGGCTACCTTTTTTATCTTCAAATGACATTTGATCTTGACCCTTGATTCATGATTTTTGATAGATCTTGAACCACTCATCATGTTCATCATAAGATTTTGGCCATCCATAAAAATTTTTACCTTAATCCGATATCTAGATTGCAAAAATATGAATTTTTCTATGTTTTCTATACAAAAATCCATAAAAATCCAAAAATTAATATTTTAATCCAAAAAACACTTTTGTCCTTTAGTGGGAAGCTTCCTTTTTCGTCTTTTATGATTAAGTTAATCCAAAGTGATTAACTTAATATATTCCTTAATCCCACGTTTAGTATTCACGTTCACTATTCGCGTTTGCTATTCATCTAAATTAACATTCCATAATTAGCTATTTAATCCTCCAATGCCATATATTGCCAAAAATATGATCAATATATTTCATATAAAGATTAATACATTACCTCGGGTTTATAACCCTAGGGTTTCATACATGCTCCTAAAATCGGGATTTCACAATTGTCCCCTCCTTACAATAGGTTTCATCCCAAAACTTGTCATTTTCCATCACGCTTCTGTTGTGCAATTTTCATCTTATCATCTTATCAATCATCTCTAATAAAGAGGTCAGTATTCACTGCTCTCTTTCCATATACACATGATATATATGTGTAAATTTAATTTTATAGCAAAGATTATCAAAACATCATTGATTTTTTTCAAAAGTAAGAAGAGACTTTTGCTAACTTCATCTATAGTGTCTACAACTAGGTTATACTAGTGTAGACTATTGACTAAGTCAGCATAAAATATTTCTTTCCTTATCCTCCTTTCTAGTTTTTGTAAACTAGAAATGACCTTTATCATCCCTTTCATCATTATCGTGGAGAGATCATCCCTTTATCATCCCTTTCATCTTCAAATGCATCAAGATTAGAAATTAATGCCAAATAATTTTCTTTCTTCCTTGATCCATGTCATTCAAATTCTATATCATGATATATAAATATCATGGTTTCTATTTCCTCCTTTCCTTTATTCTTTCTACACCTATCTCCTAACCATTGCTATGATATGTCTATCTATGGTATCATACATTGTTCTTTCTTTTCATTTACTCTTTCTATACTCATCTACCATTCCTTGATATGATACCATTCTTGTCTCATCATAAAAGTATCAACGCTTCATAAACATATAGATCTAGACATTATCTTTGCCTATCTATCAATTCATATTCTAATACCAACTTTTGTGGTATCACAACTTTCCTATCATCCATAATTTTTCTCTTTCTACGCCTATTTACCAATCCTTAGCTTGATACCATTCTCTGTGGTATCAGAACTATCATTTCATCATCTTTTATTTTCTTCTTCTCCTGCCTATTTACCAGTCCTTTCTTTGATACCAATTTTCGGTGGTGCCTTGAACCAAGGTGCCTAGAAGTGTTACTCCGGGATCTTATGGATTGGTAAACGTGACTCAAGATTGTTGCTTTGATCACACGGTGAGATTTTTAATTAGATCTCATCTAATTTTTTTTTCTTTTTTTTCTTTTCTTTGACCACATAAACATATACTCATCATCATTCATAATGGACTCATCCATATTATTATAAATCATCAACTTCATAATTTCATACAACCTATGTCCTTTATCATCATATCCCATTAGGGCATCTATTCATACAAAAATCTACTAACATTTGTAGATTTTTCTTTTTCTTTACCAACACATGCCCTTCATCTCTTGGCTTTCCCTACACCTGTCTAAGGTTAGAAAAATAAAACATGAGTCAAAACTCAATAAGCAAGCATTTTTCTTTTATTTAAATGCATTCCTCTCCATTCGATAGAAGACACTTACCAAGTGATCAACTATTAAATGCACAGAAATCTTTTCGTAAAAATCATTTTATAAACATTGGATGTGCAAATGATTCCTTTCCATTCCAGGCATAAACTTTCGTGTGTGGGTAAGCTAGTCTGGGAAACATCTCACATAGCATGGTCCATTATGCCAGCTTCTCCGACTTGGCCTCGTCAAGGGGACCTCGTGTCCTTTACCCTAATTAGCCTACTTGGTCTCCTACATGCATGACTTTTGATTTTTTTGGCATTATATACCTCTTACACCAGGTAACTTGTCATTCTTATATAGAGAATTATTTGCACCATCCTTTTAAAATATCATTTCAAATTCATGTTTTTCTTTTCAATCCATGTATGAAAATGCAATGCATTCATTCACACATAACATTCATTTTCCTCCACCTCTTGGGAGGACGCCGCTGGCACACATCCCATACGACTCGGCAATAATGAATGGGGACCCTCTGATCTACTTTCTACCTCTACCAAAGCCTCTTCATTATGCATCATACATGTGCACATATTCATGAAAATCACAAGATATCAATATGCCGGCATGACTTTTCATAAAAACTCATAAACATTCATCATTTGAAAACATTAGAGGAATGACCACTCTTAAACACATTTCATAAATACATGAGAATAAAACATATTTTCAAAAGGATTTGCTTGCTTACCTTCTTAGTCCGTGTCCTCAACCTTCTCCTTTCCTTTTCCTATACAAGAAAATTGGATATTTTATCCATCTATTCTATGTCTTGGATTGCTTTCTATGCATGCTTTATGATCACATATTACCTTATTTTTATAGAGGTTATCCATTTATAAATACTTGGTCATTACCTCATTATATGAATTTTTATTCATAAATCCTTAAAAATTAAATCTATACATCCTTATAAAAATAAATCTTATTTTTTTGCAAAATCACGCTGTTCACTGTTTGATAGTTATTGTTCACGTTTACTATAGTAGATTACTGTTCATCCAAGGTTATTGTTCACTGCGTGTTGGTTACTGCTCATGGGTTTCAAAAATTAACATTTTTTCCAAAACTAAAAAATACCATGACATAGCTCTCGGTTAGTATATCATGGAAAAATTGATGAATTTTGAATTTATCATCATTACCTTGGCCAATTAAATCTTTTTCTCCATAAAATAAAATTCATCATAATTTCACTTCAGCATAATCCTTAAATCCAAAAATCATGGGATCAATATATCATCATTCCAACATCATAACTATCATAAACATTCATCCCAAATCATCATTTAGCAATATTGGAGCATTATTTACTCGTTTTATACATCATCTTCTTGAATGCTCGATTTGCACTCTAAATTTTTTATGTTTAGGCATAATTCCATTTGGGCATTATAACTATACTTATTTTCTCATACATAGGCATTATCTAAGCATGGTTTTACCTCACTTAACACTTAAAAAATTTGAGTAGAATACCCTTACCTCAAGTGGAGAATTCTTTCCTACTTGGCTCTTTCTCTCTCTTTCCTTCTCTCCTTCTTTCTTTAAATGCCAAAAACATGTTTGGGGGTAGGAATTCTTGAATTTCTCAAGCTTGGAGCTGGGAATAGCGTGCCTTGGTCGTTCACCCCATTGCCCTATTTATAGTATTGTAATTTTTTACATATTTGCAATTTACCCCTTAGCTCCATGGGTTAAATTGTAAATATTTTTCTTCAGAATCCATAAAGTTTCTTGAGCCATGTGTAGCATCCCCTACTACTGTTCATTCCCCCCTCTATCTTCCTATTTTAATTATTTTTATTTCATTAAAAATGTATATTTTAAGCTTAATTCATCCAAACCGTTGATCTTAAGATAA
>JAXCLR010041882.1:0-18376 GCA_035584095.1 Annona squamosa | reverse complement strand
CACTTTTTATTGATTTGACAACTTCTACTCCAAAAACTTTTCATTAAAAGTTTTACCTCCAACCAAACACACCCTTAAAATATTTCTGTGGACTTCCAAACATGCCCTTACTATATAAATCGTGTTTTATGTTTTTTAAAGATGTGTATATGATTTGTATTTATTTTAGATTTTTAAATGTAATGGTATTTTTGTCATTTTAACTATTTAAAATAGCTAAAATATCCTAAAAATAGTAAGACATATTTTATATATTAAAATATAATTCTATGCTCCTATATGAGCCACTTAGCATCTAAGTTCTATAAAATAGTATTATAATTTAATATATATATATATATATATATATATATGTGGGAAAGATCCGAACATTTTTTTTATAGTTTATATATAAATATGTGTGTGTGTGTGTGTATGTGTTAAGCGACTATGACCCAATGTACAAGAGATGCTAGGACAATGAATGTAATAAATTTATTATCAACAGTTAAGATCGGCCAACCGCCAGCCATCCAATTAGGCGAGGTGCTGGCACCTTTGCACTAGGGGGCGCAACTTGGGTTGGTTCTGTTTTGGTAGTAGTCTACCTTGTTGGTCCCGAGTTTATAACAAAGCCCGAGAGGGGATGAGTGAATTGAGTTCTTGAAAAATTCTTTCGTAATTAGAAAACTTAACTCCTTGAAAGTTTTAACCCCTCGAACGAAAAAGTGAAGTATATGAGCTATAAACAATAAACTCAAGAAATTATAGTGGTTCGGGACATCCCTCCCTACTCCACTCCTTTAAGAACACACCTTAGTGTCTTAGGTTCTACTAAACATTATAGTAATGCAATAAAGCCTTTGCTCTCTTCTAGATTTTAGCTATAGGGGGCCTTATACAATCTTAGTACAAGTAGGTGACTAATTACACTCTAATCACAAGCTATTTTACTTTTACTTGATCTTAGTTTCCAATACTAAACCAAGTGGAATACAAATGCTTAATAAATAGAGAAAGATACTACACTTTATAGTTATGTAGAGACGGATTCTTACACAGAGAAGAACTTGTAGAAGAAGTTGATGATGGAGTAGTTCGACACTTAGCAGCTTGTCACCGAGTTCTTTTTGAAAACTTTCTTTTAGATCACATAAATGCTAGAGAATAAAGAAGTTGAATTCAATCAATGCTTTTTCTCTTTCTTCTCTCGTTCATTTGAAATGCCTTAAATAAGAGAGAGTAAATTCGAAAGTTTGAAGGTAGGTGACAAGCATTTAATGCGCCAACGCTCGAATTTTTTCAACCGTTGAGATTTAAGTCACACTTGGGGTCGACTTGGAATGAGACTTTATTCAAGTTGCAGACTAGAGTCGACTTTGGATGCAATTTCGGTCTTCTGCTTCTTCGGGGTCAAGTTTCAGACTAAAGTCAACTTGGTCTTCAGACTTGACTCAAGGCGCAGGTGGAGTCGACTTGGGTTGCGAATTCTCCAACTATCTGATTTCTTTGGAGGTTTGATTCAATGTGATCTTCTTTGTTTATTTATCTTTCCTTGCTCTTCATATTTCATGCATATAAATCTTCATTTGAGCTCGAATTTCATTCCTTCTTCATGATATTTGAGCTTGTTCAATATTTCTTGATCATTTGATAAAAACTTTAAATGATCTTAGCTCAAGCTTGTCATTGTCTCTTAATTTGGACTTTATCTTTATGAATAAAGAGTTTAGGAACATCTTAATTTTTAATTTCACTCAAGTCGAGAGTTTGAGTTAACTTTAGGTGCTACTTCACCCAAGTAGGATGACAAGGTCAACTTGAAATGTGATTTGACATTCTCAACTTCAACTCTTATCTCTGAAGATGTCTCAAGTCGTAAGTAGAGTCAACTTGATGTTACGACTTCACCTAAGTCGCAAGCGAAGTCAACTTTAGCTACGACATCATCTGCTCAGATGTTCAGATTTCAGCGCTATCGAAAATTTCGGCATTGAAGTCAATGCTAAAGTCGTCTTTGGTATCGACTTCACCTAAGTCAATGCCTGAGTCGATTTGGCATGTGACTTAGCTTGTCAATTTTTGATCTTTGAATATTTGAACCTTGAAATCACTAAATCATCACATTAGTACTTTGATAATTCTCAAATTGAGTTTTTAATAATTAAAACATGGATTGTGCTTAATTTACTATATGTTTACAAGATACCCTATTCGTACCCTATTTGTAACTTTATCCATTTGTCGGTTCAATTCTTAGTATAACCTACCCTACCCATTACCCATAGGGTCAGTTCCGGTTTCGGTTCCAAATCGGTTCCCTTAATACTCAAATACAATATTTTAAAAAAAAATTTATGTTATTTTAAATAATGTAAAATAATTCTCATTTATAAATTACAATATTATTGTTTATATTATTATATAAAAATATAAAGTATAGATCATCATGACCCAATCATTAAAACTATTAATATATTATAATAACAAGCAACAAACATATTTATAAGAATCTTTCGAAAGTCAATGGTAGATATATAAATAACCGAACCAGTTTTATACTTCATAAGGTACAAAATTCATTTAAATTTGAATTTCTTAAAATAGGTGTGCACATAAGATGTTAAAGACAAAACATAATACATATTATATAATATTTATTATATATAATTGTGTACCTAATTAATTACCCATATGAGTACCTATGTGGGTTGGTTATGGGTACCCAACGTATCTACTCCACCCTTACCCTATTTGAGGAGGCAGATAACAATTAATACTTTATCCATACCCATGGGTAATATTTTCTATCATACCTTACCAAAATTAAGGTCGGGTCGGTGGGTACCCACAAGTATCCTATCCAAGTTGCACCCCTACTTTGAGCTTATGTCTCTGATTCAACTCTATGTAGCTGTTGGTCTCCACAAATGATATAAGCAGGAGCAACAAGTCTTCTTTATGGATTGATAGGAGCTTGTAGTCTTCTCTAACCTTAAGTATAATATCATAAATGCAATTTAATTTGTAAACCCATAAAAAATAGAAAAGATTGGAAAAATAAATCGGGTTACATTGTATTTACGATGACAACTAACTCTAAATTCCATGTAAAAAGAAGACTCCCGGGATCACAAGGGACCAGGAAGAGAGACTCCAATTACTTTTAGAATTCTACTCCTTTCTTGCTTCTAAACTCTCACGTTCCACTTTCGGTCCACCGAACATGTAAGGGCACTCTTCGATCCTTTACCAGTAGCATTGTAAAATTTTATACTGATCTATGTCTGCATTTTGCAATTTTTGACGTAAATGGAGGCTATCACTCCAGCTGAAGCTTGAAATTGAGACCTCATTGGCATGCGCATACACATGCTAAATCGCTTGGTTATGCCTTAGGTGGCCTAATTTAGCAATTTTAGGATAACTTTGAATTGGTGATTATGTATTTCTTTTTTTAAAAAAAAGAAATTATTTTTACATAAAATACAAACGTGAAGATAATAATATGACCGACGGGGAACGTTAGTTGGAACATCTTTGATGGCCTAGATAAGTTCATTTCACTTATATACGAATTTGGACAGTTGATTTAAGTGGTGTTTAATTTTGACCCTTCATTTAGCATCTTTTATTAAATCGGATGATGAGGATATTATTTTGATAAACCGACCTTCCAGATTGAAGACAATGATTTCAGGAGGATACGTATAAAATTTCAGATCAATTGGACTTCAGTATTAGCAGATCCACTCAGTTGAATATCAGCATTCAGAAACAAAAGGAAAAAAGATTTGGCGGGCTGAGCTCAGAAACGGCCTAGGCCAGCAGTATAGATCACGTTAGGCCCCCACCCCGGCAAATTGTACCGGCAACTCAAGCCCAGTGTTATTTTTAAAAAGAAATTTTAGCAAAAAAGCTAGAAAATTCCAAAACCAAAAAATTCTAGAAAATACAATAAATAAATAACTAGAAGTATGAATTAAACCAAAATAGTTATTTTAGGTTGAAATATCATTGAACAAGGTTATTTAAAAAGTGAAAAATATAAAACATTGACTTTTATAATTTATGAAAAATAAAAAATCTGTAAAATAAATTTTCCAGCTACTTGGGAACCTAAAGGATATAATATTTAGTTATTTTGATTATAAAAAATTACATACGAGTTCGTGTTACTATGAGAAAATAAAAAATAAATTTTAATCAAATAAAATTATAAGAACATTTTTTTTAAGGAAAATTATAAGAACATTATGAGAGCCAATAGTTCATGAATGCACGAATCAGAAATTACATGTGCATGCACGAGCATACATATGCATAGATTTTCTTAATTTATGTTTTGATCGGGACATTGAGATGATATCGATGATGTATTATCTCCAAGACCAAAAGATTTTGAAAATGAATTTTAAAATATTATTCACTTATTGTGCTTCCAGCCTATATCATTTTTTTAAGTCATGAGTAGAGTTCCCTTTTTAGATGGGATAAAAAAGAAGCTAGCTATTCCAAAGGCAGAAAATTACGATTTTATTTAGATTTTTTCTACATTATTAGAAACATGTAATAATAACTGTGTCGCGATACAATATTAGAATTTAAGATGTATAAAACTATATATATATACATATATATATGCACATGTGATATTTCTAATGTGGTTCAATTACTTGTTATTTATTATAAGCTTTAGGATTATATTAATTACAACTGTTAGGTAGACTCTTTCTCTGCAACTCTTAGTCGAGGGGTGATCTGATGTGGTTCCAAGATATATTACTTTTCCAACAAAACTTTCCCGTCTAAAACTGTTCTATTTTTTAATTTTTTTTCATATCTTCATATATAATTATCATATTTTTATTCATTTTTACATAATTATTATACAATTAATCTATTTTTTAAATTTATTCTATTTTTTATTTTTTTCAATTTATTATTCCCATATATCACATCTTCAAAATTTTATCAATTATCAAATTCACCTCTAATTTATTTTTGGCCAACATTTTTGGAAGAAGAACATTTCCAAACAACTCTGGCCACACACAAATTTATGTTATTGATCCGGAGGAGTCTGAATCAGAGAGAGTATGAAGGAACGTCAATTTAAAGTATAGAACCATACTTGAGGAATTTTTATACGTAACTCTACGCCATTATTTTTAAATCTTTTTATTAATTTTATTAATTCTATGTCATCATGTCAAGCCCAATGCTTCAATCTTCATGACCATAAGATAGTTGTACATAAATGATTTTAAAAAAATAGTTATATAGGAAAATATAAAGATATGATTAAGAAATATAATAGTTACGAAGAATAAAAAAATTTTAAATTGATAAATTTATAGAAATGTCAAACACACCTTAATATAGTAAAATGCATTTATTACAAACATGTTATACTTTATTGCTATTGATTAATATATTAAATAATTCAAGTCACCCTCACGACAAATACATGAATACCAGGCAGCCACATCAAATGTGGAATTATCGGCGACAAATTATTTATCACATGAGTACATTTGAAACAGGCTAAGAAAACATTACAAACGAGAAAAGACAAACTAGACCAAAACATTTTTTTAATGCTTTAATTTTTCAATCCTGCCTTTCCATTCCTGATTGGATTCCTTGAGTGGCCACCCTGATGCAAACATGAAAATGCTACAGGTGGAAAGAGAAATGATAACATTCTATCTGTGAATGTAAAGAAGGCTATTCTGCCCTTCCTCCACAGTGCTAGAGTCCAAAATAGAATTCCCAAACCCACTCCATGTCCAATACCAAATGCAATCCAAAAGAATTCCCAATCAAATTCGCTTTCTTTTTCTGCCTCTGTTGCTACTGGTGGAACCATATCACACTCGTTGGAAAGCGGACGTCCACACAACCCTAAGTTTCCTTGGAATGATGTACTTTCAAATGTATTGAACTGGCGACCTTGTGGTATAGGTCCCACCAGAAGGTTGTGCGAAAGGTTCAGCACCTCAAGCCATGGTAATTTTGCAAGCTGACTTGGAATCTCTCCTGATAATTGATTTTGTGAAAGGTCCAATGACTCTAGCTGCTGTATATTTCCTATGGATGCCGGAATTTTGCCTGTGAAACCATTATGGGACATGTTAAGGATATAAAGCGATTTGAGATCCCCAATTGATGTTGGAATACTCCCTTCAAATCTGTTGTTTGAGAGATCTAGCAAAATGAATGCCCTAAATATCCTTTCCAATTTCATTTCACTGCCTTTGCCCACCACAATCACTTTTGTATTCATCACAATAACCAATACACGGCCACCTTGGATGAAATGTATAAATGAATCATCAGAAAGGTAAAAGGGCCTAGATTCACTGATCACCATCGTGGCCTTCCAGCTTTTAAAAATATCCGGTGCTAACTTGCCTGTGAAGTTATTGAAGGCAATATCAAATATTTGTAGTTGTGGAAAGTCACCATCTGTAGGACGATATCCTAAAGCGCCATGAAATTGATTAGATCTCAAGATCAGAATCTGCAAATGAGGCAAATCTTTCAACCAAACCGGGAAGGTATCATGAATTTGATTGTTCCCAAGATCCAACACCTTCAACATTTTGCAATTGGCCAAAGACTTTGGCAAATGTCCTTTCAGTCTATTTCCGTTGAGACTAATTGTTCTGAGTGTGCAATTGTCATTAAATTCTTGAAGAAATGTACCATGGAAGTTGTTTCCTCCAAGCTTGAGTACAAACAAAACATCACTCATTCCACCTAAGCACTTTGGAAGTTCACCACTGAAATTGTTGTTGGACAAGTCCATGACTCTCAAATATCTTGCATTGCAAATTTCTGATGGTATGTCTCCACTCAGTTGATTATTAGCAATGGAAAAGAAGCTGGTGAAAGGTGGAGGCAGAGGAATCAAGCCTTTTAGCTTGTTGAAACTGAGATCTATCTTTAGTTCATGAGTTGAGGCATTGTTAAGAGACAAAGGCCCTTCGATTTCTTGAAGTGCATTATAAGAAAGATTTAAATTAATCCTCAACTCCCATATCCATTGAGGTATTTTACCACCAATTTCATTACTAGAAAGGTCAAGTTCTATCAACTCAACTTGGTTCCTCAACGCAGTTGGAAATTTGTTGATTTTACAAGATCTCAAGTACAAAAATTCTAATTGGGGAGATGATGTTGGCATGAATTTATCTCTTGTATCAATAATAGCAGTGAAACTGTTATAAGACAACTCAAAATGACTCAGGGTTGTGTGGTTGTATAGTAAGGCTAAGTCTACGACACCGCTAAAATTGTTCAAAGAGAGATCCAAATATTTGAGGTCAGTCAGTTCAAAAATCATCTTTGGAATTGGCCCGTGAAAGTTATTTTGATGCATGTCTAAATGCTGAAGCTGTGATGAGAAGAGATTCCCGACTTCAATGCTACTGAAATTGTTAAATGAGAGATCCAAAGTTTCAAGTTTGTTCAGTTCAAAAAGCAACTTTGGAATTGTTCCTTCAAAATTGTTTCCTTGCATGTATAAATAAGAAATCTGTGACCAAGAGAGATTCCTAGATTCAATGCTATTGAAATTGTTTGATGAGAGACCCAAAATTTGAAGCTCGGTCAGTTCAAAAATCATTTTTGGAATTGGCCCGTGAAAATTATTGCTAGACATGCCTAAAAAATGAAGCTGTGACGAGGAGACATTCCCAAATTCAATGCTACTGAAGTTGTTCGATGAGAGATCCAAACCATGAAGCTCGGGCAGTTCAAAAATCATTTTTGGAATTGGCCCATGAAAGCTATTTCCAGAAATGTCTAAAAATTGAAGCTGTGATGAGGAGACATTCTCAAATTCAATGCCACTGAAGCTGTTCCGTGAGAGTTGCAAATCACGAAGCTTGGGCAATTCAAAAATTGTCTTTGGAATTGATCCGTAAAGATGGTTGTCGGAAAGGTCGAGACGGGTCAAGTTGGAGAGGTGGTGAAAGTTGGAAGGGATGGAAGACTCACGGAAGTCATTTCCAACGAGAGAGAGACTCTGCAGGCTCCGCAAACGGAAGAGAGAATCAAAATCAAGCACTCCAGAGAACCAGTTGTAGTTAAGGTCGAGGGCAATGACATGAGCATTGTAAGCATTGCAAACTATGCCTTCCCATGAGCAGCAATTGTCACTGTTATTAACATTCCATGAAGACAGATTGGTGTGGCTATCCGTGAAGCTAAAGCCCCGTTTCAAATCTAGCAAGGCAGTGAAGTGTTCATGGACGCATGGTTGATGGTGGGATTGGTTGCTAGTAGCAGAAAGCTGGAGGAGAAAGGGGGATGAAAGGAAGAGGAAGAAGAAGAGGTAATTGACTAAGGAGGAGGAGGAGGAGGAGGAGGAGGAGGGATTAATAATGGAAAATAGGAGTGAGGAAGAGGGAGATGAAGAGGACATGATGGAAGCAATGTGCACTGGAAAGTTGATGTTGGTCTTGAGCAGATAACTTGGTCGTGATGTGTTTATATAGACTTGGCTAAAAAAGTAATCAGATGCTGGGCACAGCTTTTTATGAAATTCAGATGAATCTTCGAGTCCACTTCCAAGTCAAGTCTTCTGCCGTGAAATTAAAAGATTGATAAATGACAGTGCCACCACCAAAAAGTAAAGGGAAAAAAGAGAAAAAAAAAAAAAAGATAAAAAAAAAAAGTGAAAAAAAAAAGAGGAAAAAAGTAGCGTCCATCAATGAAAAGATTATTTTGCGTGGGTGCGCTTGACACCACCACCTCCAGCATATGGGAACAAGAGGCGTATGGCCCAGTCACTTCTTTTGTTCTTAAAAAATAATAATAATATTTCATCAAAAAAAATAATAATAATAACGAAAAGATTCTTTGCTGCGGTCAGAGATTATGTGATGTCATCATGTAAGCCCAATGCTTCAATCTTCATGATCATGAGGTAATTTCAGAAATCTTCAGTGTACGTTTGAGAAATGATAAAATAAAAAGTTTTTTGTATAAAATTTTTTGAATTTGAAAAAAAAATAATGTGAAGATAATAAAGTTAAAATAAATAGATTTACTTAATTGTCAAAATACCACAGAATTTGACATAATTACTAAATACTACAAATTTTTACATATAATTATTATTTTAAAAAGACGAACACGATTAGGATGTTTCTAAAACATTAATGCACGTTCCAATTAATAAATTTTTTTTTGCATTTTTCAAACACTACCTTGTTAGCCCAAGTTACTTAGCCTAAAACTGATTTAATTTTTTGGCTATTTTCATAAACTTGTTAATCTAGATATATTCAACATGTGAACCATGTTTCATCATTCTTAAAGATGTACATATGTTTTTAAGATTTTCAAATTTAGGAATATTTTAGTCATTTCAACCATTTAAAATGGTTAAAATACTAATATGTTTAAAACTCTAACATTATATATCTCCAAAAATGATAAAACTTGATTTATAGATTAAATACATCTAGATTAGCAAAATTATAAAGAATGTATATATGATAAGTTTTTTTTTTTTTTTTTTTGCCTACGTAACAAGATCACTAGGACAATTTTGCACTTTGGACTATAATATTTTCATATTCATATTTTAAACATTGAAAGTTGGATATTAATTGCAGTTTAAGCCCTACGTTTGATGCCAAATCAAGTCAATAGACTCCATGCACTAAGTCTATAGCCGTGAGAACTAAGGGTGCAACTCAAGTAGGGTATCCATTAGTCAACCTATCGAGTACTTTAATGAGTAGAGTGAATTCCTATTTTTCTACCTATAAGATGGGATAGGTTTCAAATAAAAAATGCTCGGCATAATTAGGATAGGGTAAGTTTAATACTTATTTTATGAAATATATTATAACTTTAAGGTATAAAATATAAAATGTTGAAACTTGCTTAATTTATCTATTATTTAGTATAGCTAATAAATGAATTTAAAAACATATTATTATTACATTGATTATAATTTTTTAAGTAAAATTTGTATTAGGATTATAATTTTCACATATAATATGAGGACTAATGTAAAGAATCTATCCGAAATAAAAAACGAAACGAAACAGAACTTAAAAAATAAGATAAGGTACCTCTATTACCGACTTGATTTAAAATAGAATATGGTAGAAGTTTATGGAAATAAGGTAAAGGTAGGTTTGATAGCTAATCGGACCTACCCAACACACATTGCACCTTTAGTGAGAAGGAATCTATAACCCAACCACACTTTATTACTTTTTTTTTATCATATCACCAACATTAGATGAGTGGACAAATAATGAAAGTGCATTATAGGGAACAAACAAATGTCTTAATGCAATTTCAAATTCTAGATCTCCTATTGATTATTGAAAACATTTTTTGCATTTGAGCCTAGTTTTACATTTTCTGGAGACGTGTATATATTCTTTGTGATTTTTGAACATAGGAGTATTTTAGTTATTTAAATCATTTAAAATGGCTAAAATACACTTGGATTCAAAAACCTAAAAAATATTTATCTCCGAAAATTATAAAATTTAGTTTAAATTTTAAATGTAATTCTATGCAATCGTGTTAGCCCCTTAATTATCTAAATTCTAAGTATTACGAAATGTTATTACATTTTAATATATGTATACATATAAAAAGAATGTCAAGTTAAAACTTTTTACTCTATATACTTAACCTATTTTTTAGTCGTTTTTCCACGTTCTCCTATATAATTAACTTACTATTTAATCATTTCTACACTACTTATACGATTAACTTACCTATCTATTTTAATTTTATTATCTTTATTTATCGTAATCACTTCTATCATATCATATTATTTCAAAAGTTTTACTTTAAAAAATTTTTAATCAGAAGTTTTATTACTTCCCAAACATAAAAAAGTTATGTAAAAATTAATTATCAAATGATTGTGAAGGTAAATGTTAAAATTCAAATGTATATGATGATAGAATCAGTTAATAGTAATTAAATTTTTTAGATTTTGTATATATATAATACAAATTTTATCAAAAAACCAAATGTACTAACGTTTTTAAATAAATATACTAATGCTGTAAATTTTTTTTTTATAAAAGGAACCAACCTATCCCACACCCCTAAGAGTTTTCTAGGGATGAGGGATAGGAAGAACCGACATTCATTTCCAAAAAATTATCTATACAAATTTTTTCATGAATGGCTTGGGGGGGGGATGCCCCACCAAACCTGTTGATCTACAAGGGAAGTAGAAGAGAGTCAGCGAGAGCATGTGCCACTGTGTTTCCTTGTCTAAGAACATGATGAGCTATGACCTGGGTGGAGGATGAGAGAATAGATTTGATCTTGTCGATCACTACACCAACTGGAGAAGAAATTGGATCATTCGAAAGCAGAAAGTTGATAAGGAGGAGCGAATCCAACTCAATCTGGAGTTTTCCTAAATTAAGTTCCTTGCCCCAGCTTGCCCCAAATAGAAAAGCATGTGCCTCCATAAGCAGGGGCTCCATGAAGCCACAACGTCCCCATCCTTTAGCAGCGATAAAAGAACCCCCGGAGTCCCTAATGACAGCCGCAAAGCCCATAGATGTGTGATGATGAAGAATTCGAGCATCAACATTAATTTTTAGAAAGCCCACCGGAGGTCTGATCCATCTGGGGACAAGTGGTCGGTCAAGAGCCCCTCCTAGGGTGAGAGGAGTGGCCCTATGGTATTGCTCCAGATAGTCCTCGCACCATTTGAGAGTGTTGGCAAGATCCGGTTTTGCCCCATCAGCTCTCAGTGCATTTCGTAAAAACAAAATCCTCCAACAACAAAGCATGAAGATCGCAAGAACCTTTGGCGCAAGGCGAGATGTAAGGGAAATGAATATTTCTTGAACCGGGGTCGAAGGAGAGATAAAACCAGTAGCCCTCGAACATATATCCTTTGTGAGTTCGCATTCAGAGAATAAATGGTTTGTGTCCTCAATACCAGAACTGCAAAAGAAACACAAAGGATCAACATCAATGCCCCGGGTCCTCAGATTTTGGAGGGTCGGGAGTCTATTCTTAAATAGTCTCCACCCAAAAATGAGGATTTTGCTGGGGAGTTTAGTCCGCCAGATTTCCTTGTAGATGGAGAGATGACGGGAGCAGCCATGTCCTGAGCTTAGCACCCTGTGGGATGACTTGACAGTATAGGCTCCGTTAGGTTCGAACTTCCAAAAAACTGTATCCTGTTGAGTGGGTTGGGCCAAGGGAATTTGATTGATTACTTGCCACCCCTCTTCCCCCACAGCCGCCAAAAGTCGCTCCCAGTTCCATGAGCTTGAATCCTCGCAGATAAAATGACTAACGTTAATGTCATCCGGGATTGATAGTGGTAAGGGCCCCGCCTTGGTGACCATTGTATCAAGCCAAGCATCCTTAAAGAACTGAACTTGCATCTCGTCCCCAATTCGCCACCTACATCCAAATCGAATCGCATCCCTTGCCTTAAGGATACTCCTCCAAGTGAAGGAATCAGAAATTTTAGCCTTACATCTCCAAAAGTCGCTCGTCGGGAAATATTTGGCTTTTAGAATCTTGTAGCACAAGGAGCAAGTGATCGTGGATAGACGCCAGGCCTGCTTTGTGAGGAGAGCATAATTGAATGTGTTTAAGTCCCTGAAGCCCATTCCACCTGCTAACTTTGTTTTGCACATCTCGTTCCATGCTACCAAACTCATTTTCCATTTGCCGCCATTTTCACTCCACCAAAACTTGCTTAGTAACCCATTGAGTTCATAACAGAAGGACTTAGGTATAAGGAAGATGCTCATTGTGTATGCCAGGATCGCCTATGCAACCGCCTTAGTCAGTATCTCTTTGTCCCCCCATGAAAGAAGCCTTCCTTTCCAACCCTGAATTTTCTTCCATATCCGCTCCTTAAGTCTCTTAAACAAGTCCCTTTTTGATATTTCTAACCAGGCAGGTAAGCCCAAATATTTTTTGAGATCATGGCCCGCAGCTCTTAGAAGGGAAGTGATATCCCTACGGGTATCCGAATTGGTGTTTGAACTGAAAAATAAGGCCATCTTATCAACACTGACTACCTGCCTCGATGATTCTGTGTATTGGTGAAGAATAGTGAGGAAATTACTAACATCCCGAGTTGAAGCTCGCAAGAAGATAATGGCATCGTCTGCAAACAGTAGGTGGGTAATCGGTGGCCCACGGGGGCAGATCTTGATTCCATGAATAGAAGAATTGACAGCCGCATTGGTGATAATTGCGGAAAGCCCCTCAGCACACATAATAAAAAGATAGGGGGAGAGCGGATCGCCTTGCTTTAGTCCTCTTTGGGGTTGGAAATACCCCGTTTTGAAGCCATTAACATTCACTCGATAGGTTACAGAGGTTACACAGCTCATTATCCAATTGATCCAAACCGGCCCACAATTCATTGCTTCCATGGCCGATTTGAGAAAATTCCACTCTACCTGATCATACGCCTTGGACATATCCAGTTTGATAGCCATCTCCATGCGTTTCCTTCTCTGCCTGTTCCGGAGATAGTGAATAGCTTCATAGGCCACCAGCATATTATCATTTATAAGTCTACTTGGAACGAAGCCGCTTTGCTGTTCACTGATGATATCATGAAGACATAGCTTGAGTCTGTTTGTCAATACCTTTGCCAGAATCTTATAGACCATGTTGCAAATACTGATGGGTCGAAACTGAGACAGTGATTGGGCCCCAGCCTTCTTTGGGATCAACACCAATGTGGTGGAGTTTGCTGGCTAGAGTTGCTTAGTTTGGATCGTAGGATTTATCTCTTCCATGAAGCTCTTGCATCATCGAAAAACCTCCTGAACCACTGTGTTCCAGTGTTTCTGAAAAAAACCCGCAGACGTTCCGTCCGATCCCGGTGCTTTTGTAGGACTCATAGCTTTGACAGCTTTTGTCACTTCCTCAAAGACCAGGGGTTTGGTTAGATGTTGTCTTTGCTGATCAGGTAACCTCCGCGAGATCATACTTTGGACCCATGATGCATCTGATGGCCCCGAAGAAGAGAAGACCGTTTGGAAGTGTTGAAAGGCAAGGTCTTACAATTGATCTTGGTCATAAACCCACTGTCCATCCTGATCATGAAGGGCCTCAATGAGATTTGAACGCCTTCTGTTAGATGTCATGCGATGAAAGAACGTCGTGTTTCTATCCCCCGCATGAAGCCAATGTGTTTTAGCGTGTTGCTGCCATACCTGTTCTTCATCTTGAAGAAACTGATTTATTTTGAATTTTGTTCTAAGTATAGCCATGTCTCGCTGGTCTGAAGGCCGTTGGAGCATAAGAGATTCTGACACCAACTGATTCCGCACAATAGACTGTCGAATGTTGTCCCTCCTCTTCCTATTCCACTTGGTTAGCGCTCTACTGCAAGCAGTTATCTTCCATCGCAAGAGATCGATACGAGTAGCATCGCTTGACGGCTTTGAATTCCATATTTGATTAACAATATCATGTGTTTCCTTGTCCCGGGCTCAGAAGAGCTCATATCGAAATTCCTTCGGGGGTTTACACTTGCATCTCTTCGAATCCAATATCATCAGTATAGGGCAATGATCAGAAATGGTCGTGGATAGGTGGATTAATTTTGCAAACGGGTACAGGGACAACCATTGTGGTGTTGCTAGCCCCCTATCGAGTCGAGCTTCCACCCGTTGAGGGCCCCACCGGTTATTTGACCATGTCATGGGATGACCGACATATCCCAAATCCACCAGGTTGCAGCAATCTAAAGTGTTGCAGAAAAGATTCATTTGGGCCCGAGGTCGCGTCTTCTGGCTAGTGTACTCGGAAGGACCCGTGACTTCATTAAAATCCCCCATTGTTAGCCACTTCATGTCTAGGCCCCCACTAAGTTGCTCCAGCAAGTGCCAGCTTAGTTGATAGTTATATGTTTCTGGATGGCTATAGAACCCAGTAAAAGACCACCCCAAAAAGTCCGCGTGGATATGGTTACTAGAGAAGCTCAAGACATTTACAGGATCAGCATTATTCCAAAGGAGAGCGAGGCCCCCCCTTCTAGATACCGAGTCCACAGCAAAACAACATTCAAATTTCAGTTTACATCTAATCCTCTCCATTTCCTTTGCTGATCGCTTTGTTTCATTGAGGAAGATCAAAATGGGATCTTGTTTCCTGACCAAGTCGAGGAGGCATCGGATTGCGCGTGGGTTCCCAAGCCCACGACAATTCCAGGCTAGTATCACCATGTTACCCGAGGTGGTGCTGAGGTCCTTCCTCAGCCTCCACCTCCCCCATATAACAAGACTCTGTTTTCAGCCTCTTCATGTTTTGTTGTATCATACCCTTGTCGTCACACAGTCTCCTCTTTCGGTGCTCAAAATTCCCTCCACTCTGTCCCCAAACACCCGCTTCATCCAAGTGCTCTCCTTGAATTCTCCCGTTGCCATCCACCACCATACCCCTAGCCATCCTTTCGACCCTCTTTTAGTCTTCAAAGCAGCAGCATCCCTTGGACCTCTTCCATAGTCAGTTGGGTTCTGTCATTTTGGCCTGTGGACTGGTATCTTACATGAATATCACATGTGGATAGTCCCTTCTGACAGTTTTCACTAATCTGGGTGCCTAGGTCCTCCCCCTCAGTTTGGGTGCCTTTCCTTGGTTGCATCGTTTTTGAGCCCGCTTTACATTCCTCCATGCCAACGAGCTGTTGAGAGTTTGGGCATTGGCTTTGAAATGATGGGAGCCTTTGGACACCAATATCTGCCCATGAACAACTCCCGTTGCAGCGCTGACCATCTGGGCCTTCCTCCGTGCCAACGAGCAATTGAAAGTCTAGGCAGGGACTTTGAATTGGTGGGGGCCTTTTGACGCCATTATCTGCCATCGAATATTTCACTTGGTGATCAGCAGTAAAAACATTGGATGCAGTTTGAGCCATATGCCTTTCCTCCTTGCTGTCGTGCATCTGTCCACCTTCACTGTCTTTTATCAACTCCATGATATTTCATCGGGTGTTGTTGTCATGGGATGGAAGCATATCTGCCCTTGAACAACTCCCTTTGCAGCGCTGACCATTTGGGCCATCCTCCATTGCAACGAGCAACTGGAATTTTGGGCAAGGATTTTGAAATGGTAGGGGCTCTTAGGTGCCATTATCTGCCATCGAAAATTTCCCATGGTGATCAGCAATGGAAGCATCAGATACGGTTTGGGTCATATACCTTTCCATCTTGCTGTCGTGAATCTGTCCACCCTCACTGTCATTAATCCGCTCCATTATGTTTCGTCGGATGTTGCTGTTATGGGATGGAGACACATTTGGAGGCTGGTCATATTGCCCTCCCTTTTTGGTTGGATGTTTGTCCATCTGGCATAGATACCCCTCAGCGAAGATACCCATTCCTCCTATATATTTACGAGGGGCGACCCTATTCCCATGCATATCTTGAAGACGAAGCCTCATTAGTTTAGTTCCATTTCTCAACGAATTACCATATCGCACATCTGCCTCAAGGACTTGCTTCTTGGATTTGGGCAGTTCCATACTGTCCTTATGAACATGACCCATAATTCCACAATAGAAACAAAAAACGGGAAGCTTCTCGTATTGGAAATTTACCCACTTCCTCTGTTCCGATTCTACTTGAAGGAAGATTCCACTCCTTAAAGGTTTGGTGCAATCCACTGTGACTAGGATCTTCAGTTCTGTGTCGTTGACAGCAATGTCGTTCATTCTCTCAAAAGTCCTGCCAATCCTTTGTCCGACTTGGTTCTTGTCAACCAGATGTGGAATCCCCACTACGTGCACCCATAGAGGCGTTTTGACAAGTACTACCAGTGCAATGGATATTTTCCTCCTACAATTCCTTAATCAGAACAATATTTCTCTCAAACAGCCATGGTCTTCCCGCTAGTATCCTAGCTTTGTCATTTCGATCTGTCAACGATATCCGAAACAAATTCTCCCCAATGTCTGCGAACGTGATTGACCCTCGCGACCTCCACAGCCTCCTCATCGATGAAAGAAAGTGTGCCCCGTTGTATGACTTGGAGCACCACACCGAACAGAGAAGTTCCTCAGCCTCTCTGCATTCTATCTTCTTGATGTCCGTCGTTGATATCGTCATAGTTTGGAGTTCCTCACCGAGCAAATCTCCTTCGCTTGGTTCCATTTCCGATAGCAAAACGCAGACTTGCCGAGCTTGCTATTCCCTTTATCGCTTCACCCAAACACCCCCCTTCTCTCCGACCAGTAGGCAACAGGAGGAAGAAAACTCACCTCCACCCCGTTCTGAGTGCGACCTCTGTCGCCTTTCAGTAATGACTTTGGGAGGAACTTTTGATAGTAATGCTGTAAAATTAACACAATCCCCCTACTTCCTTTTTTTTCCTCATGGGAAAGGCTTCCCTGGGTTGGGCCTTATTAATTGCTGTTCAGACCCTACATTTGACGCCAAGTCAAGCCAACGGACCCCATGCAATAGTCTTACAGCTTTGAGAATGAATAAGATGTCAGCCACACGCCATTACTTTTTTTTTTCAAAAAAAGAAATTATACGACCCGCATTGGCAGTAGTTGTATTCTAAGAAAAGGATAAACCAAACAAATGTCTTAATTCAATTTCAATTCCTAAATCTCCAATTCATTGAAACATTTTTTGCATTTTTATATATCGGATGTTTACAATTTTAGCCACGATTTTGTTTGCTTTAGTTGCTTAGTTGGGGCCAAAAAGCTTGTCTAAGTTTTTATTTTTTTATAAAGCTGGTTAATTTAAACTTAATATAAAAATTAAATTTTTACCTTTTTTGGAGATATATATTTTTTGATTTCTAAATACAGGAGTATTCTTGTCCTTTCAACCATGTAAAATGTCTAAAATATTATTATGTTTAAATCTAAAAGATATATATCTCCAAAAGGTAAAACTTTGTTTATATATTAACTACATTTAAATTAACAAAATCATGAAAAGAAACAAAAGATATATATCTATATACGGACTTTGTTCTAAGGAAACCTAGTAACCTCTTTTTTTTAAAATTTCTTGACGGCGAATAAAAATTCTCTTCATATATTATATTTAGCATTATTTATGTTAACATTAAAATCTTTTCAATCGTTTAATATTATTGTATAAGGACCCATATGTGTAAAATCGGTATAATAAAATAATTTAATACTAAAAATGATTTTTTAAATTAACATTTGAAACATGATGAGAGTTACACAAAATCACTTTTATGTAAATTGCAGTTCGATAAATAATAATTCTTCTTTTTTTTTTTTTTGTGCCCAACTAACAAGAGCACCTCCTTTACCATTTTGCTCCTTAGATCCGTGTTAATGTTTTCTTTTATTTTTCGAAAGATAATAAGTCACCACCTTTGCTCAAAGAAGACTTCTATCCTGTAGCTGGAC